>VYZP01068518.1:0-46082 GCA_013400635.1 Hypocryptadius cinnamomeus | reverse complement strand
TTACATAAGTGAAGATACTTGGCTTAGCAGTGCCTGTGAGAACTCACCTGCCTTGTTACTGTCTGCACCCAGAGTTGTGCTCCCTGACCAGAGCCCTCTGCCCATGCTAACATGAGTCACACTCTGGGGTCTGTAGCTCCAGATGACATTTCCTCACATGAAGGCATTAGTGTGAAACAAAATCAAAAGCAAAGCAGTATCTTCCTTGCTTTCCCTTTCTGACAAAATCATCTTGTTTTTACATGTCACCACAGTTCTCAAGGAATAATTTATTCTTAAAACTTGCAGTAAGTGTATTACATTGACAGGCTTTTCTGTAGATAGGCACTTTCAGTGTATAGAACAATAAATACTATAATTTCTGTTCTTGTAATAAATAGAGTTTTTAAATCCTGATTTATATTAGCTGGTTTTAATAACAAATGCAGAAATTTCTGGTATTAAACACCAGCTTTGTAGGTCATGAAGCATAGCTTACATATTGGTATTCCAAGAAATCATTTTGATTTCATTTTATGAGAAACTTTAGTGAATAAATTATTTTTTTTTTTCTTCCTCTGAGTGTAGCAAAAGGCATATTCAGTTGTTACCTTGCAGACCTTTGGGTTTTAGTGTGTTTGACAGCTGAATATTTCAATACAGACATAGCACACATATAAATCTTCCTTGCTGTGAAGGCAGCCACTTTAGCTAGAACACTTCTGTGCCTCCCTCCTTAACAGTGCATTCCCTGCCTGTGTCTCGAGGAAGGCTTTACTTTGAACTTGATTTACACCTCTTGTTTATACTCTGCTTCTCTAAATAGAAATTGACAGTGCTGGTGTGAGCACTGACTGAGAAATACTTGAATAACAATGACTCACAAGATGAAGGAAGGACTTGGTGTCCATGTTGTTACTTGATACAGAAGGTTGAAGAGAATGAAATGGAAAACTCATCAGGGAAATTGTTTCTTTACAATCCTGCAGATGCCTTTTTGACAAATAAGTATCTTAAAACTGGTCTTTGAAACATGCAATACCTGAAGCAAGGTGTCAGTTCTTTATCATATTTCAGAATTCAGTTCTGTAATAATTTAACTTTGATTAATTAGTGTTCTTTATTTTTTCACTTCAAAAATATTGACCACACAGCAGAACAGTTAAGATTTCTAATCTAAAAGGGAAAAAACAAGCTTTTATTATAATTATTCTTTATGCACCAAAAGAATGCCTGCATGTTCTTTGTGGAGTCATGTTTGTAACATGGAGGGAACTAAAAGTGCAATTGGCAGACTTAAAGTTCTCAAAAATGTTGATTTAAACAAACCCAAACAAATAAAAGACCAACTCACAAACAAAGTAGTATCTCAGGTATTAATAATTTTTTTTTTAATTGGCACTTTAGCAAGAACCTAAAATACCCGTGTGAGCTTTTACTGGTGAATTTTCTGTTGCCCTGGAATGTTTCCATAAACCTTTGTGCTCTTTTTGGAGAGTTTTCTGTAACATTTTGTTTGTTTTACAGATTAACTTCCTTTGACTTCCATATATAACCCCTGTTGTACCTGTTTCCTTGAATAAATGAGAGGTGTACACCATGCATGAGTCCTTGCTTTGTTGTTGCTAACACTCATGTCAAATATTTGAAATTGTGCTTCTGGCTTTGGAAACACCCAGATTTAGTCAGGCTGTGTTGTGTGGCAGCTGCTGCCTCGTGTTTTGATTCATTGTCCTGCTAAGCTTTTGCTTTACCAAAGCATTTAAAACTTGTGCTTTGACTGTTAGCAGTGTTGCTTCAGTAGAAAGAAAATCTGTTTAACGTCTAACTGATCTGGATGGATAAACCTTTCCATGTTACTGGAAGGCTTTGGAAAGTTTGCTTTAGCCAGAAGTCCCAAGCTGCAGGTAGCACTGCAGGGTTAGGGCTCATTGTCTTGTGACCAGTTCATCAAATATGCATTCAAAGCCCTCATTTAGTTCTGAAATAGTTAAAGAGCTTGTGAAAAATCAGAGCAAATGCAGAATATTCTGAGGAATGGACAGGCACTGGTGTAAAGGACATGAGACATTCCATGATAGGAATCTTAGGGCTGATCATGAATTTCATGATGCACACTTGAAAATATTTTTTGTTAAATTTTGTGAATATTTGAGAAATGTAGGTAAATTATTAATCCTCATTTGAAACAGCAGCAGATAGTGCAGTTAATGCAGTGATATTTTGACTGTCAGTAGCTCCTGGGCAGGTGATGAATTTTTTTCCCTCTTCCATTGCTTTCCATACTGTATTCCAGGGTGCTTGTTACCACTGCTTGGAGTGTTGTAAAGCCAAAAGCACAACCAAAGTTAACAGCAGCAACCATCTTATTTCCTTTCACTTTGAAATACTTAAAACATTTTAAAATGCTTTTAAAAATTTATTCTGAAGACTTAGCTAAATGAGGCAGAAAGTACCAAACTAACTTGTGTTGTTGCTTTTTCAAGGTAAATGCTGCCTACACAACAAACTTGTGTTTCAGATTTTTTCCTAAACTGTTTGAACGTTTTGATGCTTTTGTAAGAAGCCACACAAAATTGAAACTGATTAATTAATTAATTAATTAAAACTCAGTGTTAGTGTATTAATTTGATGTGCTTTCAAAATTGAGATTTTGAGTTAAATCAGTTGCCTGAAATGTTAAAGCTCCGAGGAGCTTGTAATTTTGGGGGGGTTTATATGTAATCAGAAGTGAGTGTAAATAAATTTGAATTGTAGTTGTTACCTTAAAGGCTGTGCCTCAGGTCAGTTTTGAGGCATTGTTCCCACTCCCTTCACTGTGCATTGCTCGTTGTTGTATTTGTGTTTTTAGAGCTGTAGTTTTCAGCCATTCTGATCAGTTTATCCTTGCATGTTCACTGTCCTGGTTGCAGCATGAAGCGTGCCAGTTCTCTGAATGTTCTTAACATGGGTGGCAAGGCTACTGAAGATCATTTTCAAGTAAGAAGCCCTACAATACTCTTACAAAAATAAATACTGTTAGTAGGGTTTGGGATAAAAAGAGTATGATAAATAAGAAACCAGCAACCTCGCAGTGATTGTAAGATCCTACTTCAGTAAGGTGTTTGAAGGCTGTGCTTAAGGCATCATTCTCTAACACTTTTGTGAATAATGATTAATTTTAAGAAAGGGTTCAAGTCTAGCCAGGAAAGAGCATTGGCTTTTATGACACCAAGCAGTCTCTGGCTTTGGACTTCTATTACAGTGGATATAAAACTTACGGAGTATTATTATTATTCTTGTAAAAGCAACTTCAAAATGCAAGAACTGTTAAAGCCCAATATTTTCAATATTTTTTTTATTTCAGCCTGTTTATTGCAAAGAGCCCTGTCATTGTAATTGCTGTATGTTATCAGGTGCCCTTAAACACTTCAGTTGTTTCTGAGGTAGCACAGGAGCAGTCTCAAAAGTTTGTCTGATCTGTGTTGTGCTTCTGCTAATATAAAACCTTACTTTGCTTAACTGTTCGTGGTGTGCCCAAGTGCTATTCCTCATTGCCTGTTTTTACCTAACAAATCACTGTTTAAATTGACAAATGAGTGAGCAATGTTCTTTTAATCACTGCTGTGTGTTTTACTAACACAGTAACTGCTACTAATTTTAGGAAGATAAAATTGCTTCCCTACTAACAAAACTGTAGGTGAGGATCTTCATCACGGTGTGTCCTAAAGTAGCAGCAGGAAAGCCCCAGCTGTGGCTCTTGTTGTACTCCCCAGTGGTGTAAAGGTGTTGGAGCTGTGCGATCCCTAACAAATGCGCTGCAGAGTTCTCTGTGGTTGGAAGTGTGAGCAAAACTTTGCTCAGGGTGAGGTTCAGCCAGAACAAGTCCAGGGTTAAGCTCAGTTCTCTGCAGCAACAGTGCCAGGGGTGTCAAAGAGCCATGTCCCATGACTGGATGGATCCCCAGTGTGTGTTTAATTGGTGTGACTTCCAGAGGAGGGGCTTTTTGTTGGTGTGTACAACCCAGTAGTAAAATCAGTTCTTCTTGTGAACTTCTGTAGTCCCTTCACTATTGATACCCATGGCAATTCCCATAAATGGGCTCTTGCATTTCTGGGAAGGCTTAGGCTGGATTGTAAGGGTGCGTATACTTTATAGTATTGCCAGTTAAAAATTGGGGAAAAAGATGTTTATTGGACTCTGGTAAGCATCCCCCTATCCAGCATGAATGGTTCTCAGTTCCCTATGTTTGTTCCCATTTGTTAAAACTGGTACTTTGTTTGTTTGCTTGAACTATCTGAACATCTGCTTAATTTCTTTGTTTTTTTCCCCTTCACACAGGAACGAAATAATTGTCTGACAGACTCGCGAGCTCTGAGTGTCAGTCATTCTGATCTGGCGCATTGAGATTTGGGACAGAAGCTAGCTAATATTCCTGTGTGAATAAAGAAGCACTGAGACCTTCAAAGCTTTGGTTCCTCATCCTTGTCCATAGGAACACCTAGTTTGTAGATGTTGGTTTTTTTCCAATGGACTGCTGTTTTTACTTTTTAAATAGGGACAATTTTAAACACAGCGTTAGTGTTTTCTTCTAAGGGAAAACTATAGATACCTATTGCTCATTGCACTTCCCCCGTTCATGCTACTTACATAAATTTCTTTAATAGATCTGACTATTACAGCAGCCAAAAAAAATAAAGAGTAAAAAGACAAACACATTCAATGCATACCAAAATGCAACGGTGTTGGAAAATATAAGCAAACTGTGTGGCAGTAAATCCATACAGTGCTGGAATGAGAAATGGATAAATTTATGTGCATTACTGTAGAAGTTCCAGTTCAGCATTCTGTAGTGGTGGGGTTTACCCTTGCACTGCTGATTCTTGTAATGGTAGAAGCCTTGGCTAGCAAAACAGCACTTAGACATGACTGACTTAACCACTAGACTGAGCTATTAAATCTTACAGAAGTGATGGCTGGGGGTGAGTTACATTTAGATAGAATGAATAGCAACACCTGTGACCATAACTTCTGATATTGTAAGTCCTAGGGCACAACAGCCAATGGATATAGGATGGTTTGTGTGATCAGGAGAAATGGAAAAAAGCCTTTACTTTGTGCGATTGAAGAATACTCACGTTTTGGACTGCAACTGTCCCATTGCAGCTGCTGCTGCTTTCAGGGGAACATGGAGCCTCAGGTTGACTTTCTCGCTTGTCCACTGGAATTCACAATCCCACTCTCTGTTTGCTGAAAGTGCCCAACATTTCCTTACGCTGATCCCAAATCCTGCCTTTTTCCACACCAGCTGGTGACAGCAGAAGCAGGCACTGCACGCCAGGATGTCACACTGGGGAGTGGCTGCTCTGCAAGGAGCACTCCGTGCTAAGGGCCCTCGTGGAAGCACTCGCTGGCCGTAAGTGACCTGTGTGACCACATATCCATGTTACAGGTTAATATATGTGTGCTGTCTGTATACAGGACTGCTGCTGGGACAAAGTATGTATGTGTGTATGTTTTAAGGATTTTATAGACATTAGGATTTCCTTTTGCTTTTCTGTAAAGCTTGTAATTTTGTTCATCTTTTGTAAAAATTCCTATTTGTGTGAAGTTGGATAAGAAAGTAAAAAAAACCAAGCAGTGTGTGTAAAAATGTATTTGTGGTCATAGTTGTGAGTTGGAAAATGTCGAACAAAATTAACTTTGGGAAAAGCTGGAAAATTCATTCAAAGTCAGCACCAGCTGAAGAAGGTAAAATATAGGAACATAGGCAAGTTTCGGTATTTGAACAGGCTGTGAAAAGTAATTAGAATTAGTACTTAGTAGGAGTTTTTGACTGGGTTTGCACCTGGTTTAAGTTGGTTACAGTAACTGATGCAGAAGTTGTCTGTGTAATGCACTTAACAATGTTTACCAGGAGGTACCGTCTGAGCATCTCTGCAAAGGAAGCTGCACGTGGTGCACCTGCTTTAGAGACAGTGTAGGAATGGTGAGAGACAATGCTGCTAATAATTTTGTAGAAGTTTTAGCACATAGTGCAATTCATTAATGAACTCGAGCAGGAACAGGTTGTTGCTCGGTTATCTTAACAGTAGATACTCATATAATGTTGACTCTTGAGTTTTAATCTTTTTATTAAGAGCTTTTTATATTAAAAAAATATGTAATATATATACTTCTTTTTTGCCCCTAAAGTAAAACGTGCTCTCTGCCCCTACTGGCTAACTGGGCTCTCTGCACAAAGGCAGACTGAGCTGGCTTTGCTGGAAGAACCGTGTCAGGCTGCCAGGCCAGGGGTGCCCATGTCCAGCTCCCACCCCACTGGAGTCTGGCTTCCAGAAAAACCCCACAGAACTATTCAGACACAAAACTGTTTTGGTAGTAAGGAATTACATAAACTGAAGGATGTGATTCCCACGTTCATCTTTGAAGCAGAATGATTTTTTGCAACCTCTCAAATCCCCAACCCTGTGTAAATAAGCAATAAATTATGTAACCATGCCAAATGACAATGTACAGTAAGTTTCAAGGTGTAAGACTGTGGTATGTAGAGGGTGATTGTGTGGGAAATTTCCTGGTCAAGATCTTGCTGGCAGTGGCATTACTAATACTGTGCTTCTAAATGTTTTAATCCTTTATATAGTATTTTAAAGTGTGATGGAAGGTTAAGTTGTTGAGCTAATGCATATTAAACAACTTCTATATTTAAGAGGTTCATTTTTTTTTTTCTGAGAAGAAACAAATTTCAAGACTTCTTTAATCCATAATCCCTGGGAATAGTAGCCAAGTCCTTACTGTTAGGAGCTATTTAGCATTTACCTGTTAGCATTTTGAGAACTTCTAAAAATCACAAACCAAATCAAAGTCAACATTCCCTGTGTTTGAAGGATGGATGTGTTACTGTCAGGACATGATTTATGGACATTTATGTTTCAGATGGGCTTCTCAGTTCACTTTTACGCAAGATTTTCTTTCTGGGTTTCCTTTTGTAAGGTTGTAGTTATAGCTAAGAGTCTGCATAAGGAACATATCCAGAATATCCAGTTGTATAATTCTGGGATGTCTTCAGCACCAGACTAAATCAACAGCTCTTGATGAAACAAAAAACAGGAAAAGACCTTCAAAATTGACAGACACCTTGTTAGGAAAACTGCAGCCTTGGTAGTGCAGTTGTGTTTTTTAATCTGGCATTTTTGGCCTTGACTAACATTTTAAGGGTGAACTTGAATAAAAATGTAATGAGGACTCCAGGTTAGGCCTCAGATTCTCCCACAAACAGTGGTGAGTCTGGGTGTACAGCAGGATGTGGGATGAACTGTGCATGGAATTGTTCCTGATAGAAAGGTGCCTGTTGCCCTTCTGTCTCTGGCTGTGTGCTATATTGGCAATATTTGGTTTTGAGTTTAGATCTTGTAAAATGTAATTGTTTCATGATTTGCTCTTCTTCTGGAGGAGTAACTGACCTGTTGCTGTGCTGTGTCTGCACTTACACAATGCAAAAAGAGTCAGTTATCTACAGTTTGTACTTACAGTAAATGACACCTTCATCCCCCAAGCACTCCTGAATCGTAGTAAATTAAAATGGTTTTGAGCTTGAGAAGTATTTGTACTTAAATTGTATCATTTGAATCCAGAGATTTTGCAAATGGTATGGTTCTGTTGTAAATACCTAATAAAAGGTGTGTGCAGTGCTGCATTGACAGTTGTGTTTACAGTAGATGATGATAGTTGGTTTTTGTTATGTAGGTCACATGCTGTGTCTGAAGGCTGCTAAGAGAGTGGCATTTTTGGTCATGTTAGTCTGTACTGAGAGAATAAATGTTAACAGATGTGATGCTGACAAGTTTAGTTTCGTTGTCATCGATTTACAGAAGTACATGGGTGTGTGTGTGTAAATATTTAGAATTGAGAAGTATCTCAAACATCTGCATTGGATTTTTTTTCCCCCTAAAACCATTCACAATTGTGCAAGTACACTGAATAGTTAAGGTCAGTTGTTAAAAAACCTGAAGCAACAAAGCAGGAAGACAAACAGAGTGTGGGGGTCTGGTAGAGGTCCAAAGGCACACTCTGGGAGGGTGCTTGTGTTCACAGTGAAGTTGCAACACTTCCTTGGTTACATCTGCTTGTAAATGAGAAATATTTAGGGAACCATAGTTTCTCAAGTGTCATTTAACATTTCTTTTCAAAGTGTAGAAGAATATTTAAGTAGTCTTGCAGGATAAAGACTTAATACATTCTAGACTGTAAATCTTCTTTGTAAAAATTACTTCAATTTTTTTTCTTGTATAGAATACAAATCTCAGTTGTGAAACCCAAAGATGAATAAAGCTCTATAAAGGGAAGGTTCTTAAATTGCATTTATTAAAACTTAAGCACATTTCAGCACTTGGACACAAGGCTTCAATAGACAGGTGCTGTGCTGGGTTCCTGTGAGGGTTTGCAGCCCCAAAGCTGCCCTTGGGTCTGCTGAACAGCCTGGGCTGTGCTGGGGGTGGGACTGACGGATGGGGCAGGAGCTGCAGTGATTGAGTGTTGGCTGTGAGCCTCAGTGGGGCTCAGCTGCATTTGAGATTTCAGGGTTTGTGTGAGCCAGGAGACAAACTGTAATGTACTCTGACTCAGCTGCAGAGAAATAACCAGCAAACCAATGGGGTAATGACAGAACACTTGAGCAGGCAAAATGTTACTTCTGTTTGTTGGTAAAAGTGTTTTTCACCAGGTAAACCAGAACTTCGATTACAGACCTATCTGTGACTTTTAACACTTCAGGGCCGTTCAGCAAGCAGCTGCAAGTTGCAAACAAGAGTGATCAAAATATTACAGACTGAGCTTTTGGAGGTTTCACACTTTTCTGGACATGGCTCACAGCAAGGCAAACTCCTGGGATTGGAGCCCAGCATTTGATGAGGCTCTTCTGTAATTGAATATCCAGGTAGGGTTTGATGACTCCAGTAATCAGCTACATCTCTCTGTGGCTGCTTTTCCCAGTCAGCACAATAGGATGATCACTACCTTGGCTGCAGTTCCAGCCCAGATGCACAGAGCAGGAACAGAAGAGAACTGGAGTGTTACCTGTGCTGCATTAGTTCATCTTTATTGAAGTTGTTAGGGAGGAGGCATGGATGGTAAAGATTTTAAGGAGGAGGTGACCCTGCCTCTGATCTGTGGCATTGTCACTTTTTCCTTAGAGGACACAAAGGTTTCTAAGCTTCATGGTTAGCTTTTATTAAAAGAAGCTGTGTGGTCATTTCCAAATACAGAGAATTAAGACATTGTAGAAAAATGATTTAGACACAACTAGTGCTATTTGCACAAGGGCCCCTGAGACATCTGAAGGAGTTGCAGAAGGCACTGAAAGCAACTCATCCTTTCTGCTTGCTTATGGTCTCCTTCCTTCAGCTTCAAGCTGCGCCTGTTCTCCTCTGGAACTTCCCCAGGCAGTCACACAGGGTCTCTTCTCCTTGAGTCCTACTCATTTGTCCCTTGAGAAATCTTCTGCCATAGTTCCAGCTGAGGCAGTTTACAGCCAGACAAAACTTTCCCATTTCAGCTGTCCAGCTGCATGCTTCCATATGGAAAGATGGATGAATGTCCTGAAGGAGTGTGACTGGGGAAAGGCAGAGGAGGCAGCTTTTCACAAACACAGGGTTCCTGGCCAAAGGAGCCCTGAGCAATGTCACTCCACAGAAACACATGGAGTTCTTGTCTGGGCCAGCAGCAGAAGGAGGGGAAATGTGAGAGCTTGAGGAGTGTGTGAGCATCACTCACTGATGAGAGCAGGCACCCACAGAACAGAGGCCTCTGGACAGTGTAACTTCACCTGGATTGCTTTCACATGGAACAGAGCAAAGGAAAAATTCAGCCATAGGAAGAGTGGATGTCATGGCAGTGGTCTGAGGACAGCAGAAAACTGTGACAAGTAGCAAAAAGGCAGGAAGAAAACCCATGTGCAGCTGTAACTGAACAGCAAAAATCACCTCAGAAGAGCAATAGCATCAGAATGGATGAAAAGAGCTGAAGGTGCCCTTCAGGATCCTGGCTGAGCCGAGAGCCCAGCAGCAGGGACACAAGACATGAGAGGCAGCAATGCAGAAGCCCATGAAGAATGCTGAGCCAGCAAAGCACAGAGCAGGGCAGAGCATCAGGAAGAACAGAGACCTTGCCCTGAGGCTACACAGCTTCGGCAATGGGCAAAGAGAACAAGGGGATGGGGCATGTGATTTGCTGTCCTTCAAATAAAAGAGGCTAAAGAGGCTTTTGCTATGAAGGGAAGGGACTGGAAAGCAGGAGAAGAGTGGGAATGAGCCATTAAAACATTTTAAAGAGTGCTATGAAGCTAGATACACTCATCTAGTACAAAGGCAGTGCAATTTTAATTCTTAAAGTAAAATGGTAAAATAAAGGACCTTTATGGGATTATTTTCTTTAAAATCTTAATAGCAACTGGTTTTAAAATAGGACAGGGTTCTCGTGACAAAGAATGGCTATCCTTAATTGGCAGCATGAGACCCAGAACCACCAGCAGGCAACATAAACTGGATGAATTTCAAGTCCTGTTGGGTCTGGAAACAGGGTACAAAATTATAGGAAATGCTGTTTCTAGATGAGCATGCTATTAAAATAAAATTAGACATCAGATCTCCCCCATCATGGGGATTGCTAAAGCCCACTCCACTGTGCAGCCTCCACCTGCCCACAGCTTCCCTTTCCTTCAGAACCTCCAGGACACTCATCTCACAAGGAAAAGCTGAATATCCAAGTGTAAAAAGATAATCTTGCACAATGCAGACAAGGCTAAATGTAGCCATACCATTGTTCATATACTTCACCATCAATTTCTCTCATCTAGGAAGAATTGCATTTCACCAGTAATTCTTCCTAAAGCAAAGTCCTGGTACATTTTTGGAGCAGGAGGCTTTACTATGCAAGTGTTACTTTATTCCTTTTACACCTTCCAACTGTACTGTATAGTAGCAAAAGGATGGAGGGAGATGAGGAGCAAAAACCACACTTAAAGTCCTCGTGCTGGCAGCGCAGTGTGGCGCCGCTCCAGGGGCGTGTCCGGGCAGCGACACCCGCCTGACCATCAGTCTCATCAGCAGCTGGTTGGACCAGGTTATTCCAAGGGCTGGAGTGACTCTGCTACCCACTGCCCTGGAAGGGAAGTATTACACATTTCTGCATGCGTGGATTTCATATGAAATAGCTCCTGTTGTAACAAAACTGCACTAGAAGGCATCATTTACTGCTTCTCTAACACATATTGAAAGCTATGGGCCTTTGAAGACAGAGGTGACAGGGTTTACTCACAAAACTTAGGTTCTCCCTGTGGCAAGGAAGCAGGTGGAAGAGAAGTGCTTCTATACAGAACAGCTGTCATTCTTTCAACTGCAGCTAGGGGGAATACCTACTTCCATCTGGACAGGCCTCCCTTGCACAGGAAAACCACAAGAGAAAAACGGTTGAACTTTTAATATTTGAAGTGTGCAACTGTTGGCCTTGGATTCCATTTGCAGGTATATTTAGAAATGTTGAGTAAACAGAACACTGCATATGTGTGACTTTCAACTCAAGGTTTAAAACAATTTTTTTCCCTGGAAAAAATGCAATTTCTCCAGTAAAAGAAATACAAGATAACCAGGCAAAAATAATAATTGAACCTTATCCTTGTTCTGTGTCAGTTCCAGAATCGGAAGGCCACAGTGCACTTCTCACAAACACCCATTTATGTAGCACCCAACTTATGCAGTAAATCAAAGTTATAGTTAGGATTCAAACAACAAATACATACATTTGAATCCTGTTAATATCTTGGTGTTTGTTAATATTTTGGGTTTTTTCTTAGCTCACTCATAAAGCCAGCTGCTAGGGTTTGGTTGCTATATTTTTTAAGCAGACAGAAGGTGCATGCAGTTACATCAGACACAAGACAAGATGCAGAAATAGTCTCGTGTCAGTAGGTACTGAAGCCATTAACTCCAGGGAATTTTCCTGCTAACTCATGATCAGGATTACGATGTAAATGTATGTGACAGTTTCTTCCTCTTCACAGCACGAGCTAGTGCCGTTCTCCAGCAAATCCAGCATTGCTGGGTAAATGCCCCAGTGCTCCTCACATGATCTTGTAGCCTACCCTGGAGTGACAAAGAGCAGAATGGTTCAGAGCTGCTGTGTTTGACATTGTCACTGTGTGGGTGACTCACCTGCAACTGCACTGAGCAGCTTCCGGCTCACTCACTGCATCCGTCACCTGAAGCACAAAAACAAGTTTGCAGCTGACCTGGGGTTCTGGGTTTGTATTCAGCAAGCAGGAGGGCAAGGAAGGGAACCAAGGCAAGAAAATCCAAGTTATCAGAGCATATATTAAGCCAAGTTAGAAAACACTTATTCTTTCAAGGCAAACTAAAAGGGATTTGGGAATCACAAGCTGAGTCTACAGTATTATAACTACTTAGCAAGCTACAGTTTACATAAATTAAACTACTACTAGATGCCTTATTTGTTAAAAAATAAACCCAAACCACAAACAAATCCCCCATAGTCACAAAACTGTTCCAGTGCTGTAGCTGGAGATAAAAAGTACAAAAGCCCAGATCTCCCAAAAGTGCCCTATTCTCAATGATTCCAATACCTTGGAAGTTTCTCAGTGGCCTGCCTGCACATTCCCTTCCCACGGCCATGTTGGAGTGTGAATGCTTCACCTCTGGCATTCAGATGCTCCTTCAGTTTTTGAGTGGACTAAGAGCAGTGTCTTGCCTTGTTTTCTCAAAGGAATACTCTTTGTGACCAGTATCATTGTGGGCTTGTTTTGGTCCAGCTCAAGTCAGTGCATGCACTTTAGAGCTTCAGTAATCTCAGCAGTCACAGAAAAGTGCTGAGTTCCAGAGAAATGCAGCAAAGTCCCTGGTGCTTCCCTGTCTCCTGGAGTATAACTGCCTGCAGAGCTCCCAGAGCAATCCTCCTGACAATGGCATTTGAAGCCAGTGATAAGAAAGGACTCTGTTATTTTGCTTCGATGCTCTGTGCAGTTGCTATACATACCTATTTCTGTTAGCTTTAGTGGACAACTTTTGGAACATTAACAGCCTATAAAAGCTTAAATAATAAACTTTGAGTAGTTAACATTTACTAAAGCACATCAGTTTAAGGAAGCTTTAGTTTCCATCAGTCATTAATAGTCAGCTGACGGTGGTAAATACACCACCATGAAATCTGCATTTACAAGATTGTTCCATCACCCTCCAGCCATTTATCAAACAGAATAAGAAGCAATTTGATATCCTACCTGGTTAATGCACATGATGGGAGTCCTGAACCTGGTGCTCAGGCTGTGCAGCTGTGCCCCAAAGGTCTGCAGGTAGCGAGCCTTCAGAGCAGCCTCGGCAGGGCCGAACTCGCAGCGGAACAGGGCAGCCATGGAGTCGATGACCACGAGGCGCGCCATGCCCCGAGCCAGCAGCAGGGACAGCCTCCTGGTGATGCACTGCTGGAAGGTGTCCTGCCACACACACACGGGGACAGTGACAAAGGGCAAAGAACCCTGCTGGGACATCAAGAGGCTGAACTGCAGCAATCAGCACTGCAGCACGAGCTCAGGGAGTTTTGAATCATGAAGGCAGCTGGTGGATCTCTGAGTCTCACCGTAACCACATCTGGTGCTTTTACTGAGGAGAAAACGGGAGAGACAAAACTGCAACCTGCATTTACCTGCACCTCTGACTTCACTGATACTTTTAAATCTCAAGGGTGTAGTACTACACTCCTGAACTGTTCTGTTTTCATAGAGTAATGTAATGTTAAGGGGTTGGAATGGACCTTCAGAATCACCCAGTCCCAACCCCCTGCCATGGGCAGAGACACCTCCCACCAGACCAGGTTGCTCAGAGCCACATCCAGCCTGGCCCTAAACACTGCCAGGGATGGGGCATCCACAGTTTCTCTGAGCAACCTCTTCCACTGTCTCAGCACCCTCACAGTAAAGAATTTCTTCCTAGTATCTAAATTTCCCCTCTTTCAATTTGTACCCTTGCCCTGTGTACATGTCCTGACAGAGTCCCTCTCCAGCTTCCCTGCAGCCCCTTCAGGCACTGCAAGGCTCCTATGAGGTCCCCATACAACCTTTTCTTCTCCAGGCTGAGCAGCCCCAACTTTCTCAGCCTACCTGGGGAAGGAGTTGGTTCTCACTGAAACACTCAGGACATGAGACTATCAGTAAGTGTTCCAAACCAGTTACAAACTGTGCTGCTCTTCCACTAATGACCCCTTAACAGTAAAATACTGCCTCAAATCCATCTTGATCAAGAGTCTTAGAAATATTCTTTGTGCTACTACTCACCAGGTCTGCTGCCTGCTCAACAAAAATACTGTTTCCAAATCTGATCTTCTGTATGATTTCAGCTGGAACATCTGCACGCAGCTTATGCTGTTGATCTATGAGCTGCTGCAAACGTTTGCTTGGGAACACATCTTCTGTACAAATGTAGACAGCTCCTGTAGCCAAGGAAACCACAGGGCTCTTCCACACACAGTTTTCTTAACAGCACACAAATCATATCAGACATTCTGCATTTAAAAGCTACATATACAGACCTGGAAATTCATGTTTGTTTGGTTATTTTGCAGCCACGTTGAATCAGTGATGAACAAAAACCCCACTTCTGTGACTCTCCTGCAGCTGCCTGGTCCTTTCTTCAGCACCAGCTGGGACAGCTGGATTTTGTACTCTCCACTGGGTGACACTGTGCACAGCTGTGGAGCACCTGATCACCCGCCCTTGGGGATCAGGAGTATCACCATTTATCCACCCTACAGACTGACACTGCACAGTCTGCTGGTTCAGTCAGAAATCCAAACCACAGCACTATGAACTTCATGCTAAAAAACCTGTGCTAACTTGAGTTGAGACAACAGCTCCTAGGTAAAACATTCTGGCCTTCTCAGCTACCACGTTTATTTAAGCTGAGTGCCTTTTGCACAATATTGCTTTAATGCTGAAAGACAGGGATTTCTCTGCCATGAATTCTGGGCTCACAGAAATCATCTGCTTTCTGACAACCAGACCTGCCTTAAGCAGGAGGTCACTTTTCCTCTCCTTGGTTAACTTAAAAAGGGTGGAATGCCCATTTCTTCAGATTTCATAGTCACTGGGTTCTTCCAGATGCAGATTTGCATTTCTGGATAGATTGATGCTCCATTGATTGAATAAATGTATTTTGATCCATAGTTATTGCAGCATTCAGGACATTGAAAACACAGTCACAAGTCCAACAAAACCCAAACAGAAATCAGCAATTTCATCAAATCTGTTATTCAGGCCAATAAATGTGTCATGCTGATTGTTGACAAAAAAATACCACCAAAAATCAACCAAACAGGAATAAAACCTACTAAAACCCCCAACCTCAAAAAGAACACATTTTGATTCCTGTGATCATAATCTGTCAGGCACCAAACCAGTCTGTTACCAAGAATCAGAAGCAAACATTATTTTCTAATTCAGAATTCTAATATGGATATTAATTTGTTCCATTATATTCACATATTACTTATGAATATGAGCATATAAAATAAATTCAGCCAACACAACTGACATTCCTAGAACAGCAGAAACATATCCTGGAGGCAAAGGAGGCCTTTGTTTACTTCCAGCATTTCTTTGCTGCCAACCTCCTTGCACTGAGAATTACCACGAAGACTAGCAGTAAATTTAATGAAGTAACTGTTTAAAGAAATGTATTTCAACATCACCACTTATGAGAAGGGAAGTTTCTAATCAGTAAAAAATACAATGCACCATAATTTTAAAACAGTAGCAAAATCTTCCACTGGTAGTGCAGAGTTCTGTGAGTTTCTGAGCATTGCTGTTCTCCTCAAGTTTCCTAAAGGACAAAATTCCTCACGTTTAACCTAAGCTGTAATTGTTGTATTTGTCACAGGAGGCTCCACATGAGAGTGCCAGCAGGGTGTTAGACACCTTCCTCTGTTCCTTGATTTCAACACAAACAGGGAGAATTGCTGGAGCATGGATAAAAATGTATTTAAACTATGTGAAGCAGTGAGCAGCAGCACACAGAGGAACAAAATATAATTGCTTCTGCTCTGATTAATGACATCATGTAATGTAAGCCATGGGCTACTCACAGCCCTTTAAACAAGATCTCAATTTGTACAGTCCATGATTTTTCCACATGGGTGGATATAGTTCAAGAAATCAGTAAGTTTCGCCACAAGGAGCCCCTGAGCTGCCAGATAAAGCCAGCGCTGTGTGGAAGGAGCAGCAAGGTCACAGGCAAAACAACCCAAGGCAGACTACCAGAATTCTCAGAAGTGACACAGGTTTCCTCCCTTTCTATGGCAGCAATAGTAAAAAAAAAAAAAAATTAAAAAAATAATTAGGAGTTAGATTAATATGACAGAAGGGCAAAAAAAACCATACTCAAATCAAATAATAAACCTGTACACTTTGGTAAACCCAGGAAAATCACAGGTACAAAACAATGTTACTTTTCTTCAATTACATTTCCATTGATTTTACTCTGTAAATCAGTACAATTATTGTTATCAAAACAAATAATCTTTGAAGTTTGAAATCCCCAGCTAGGGAATATATACCATGCACCCAAGATGTTTGTAGAAAGTTATCTGCTGAGCTGTTCTGCTGACCTGAGGAGTCAATGAGCTCTCATGACAGCAACACTTTTCTTACATTGTCTGAGAGTGTGTTTGGTTTAACCCAGAGTGGCAGGCAGCAAACAGCCAACAGTAATTTTGAATTAAGTTATGTTGTGCTGCAGGACGTGCACAGCAAGCTTTTCTCTCTGTAAAGACACTTAGTCCCTAACTGCTTCCTGCTGAAGGTAGACATGCACTGAACATGTGCACCTGCTTTAATGAGGTTCCTAAAGTATATTCCATCAAATGGGAAATGAATCCAAGTTTACAGTTCAGCACTTACCAGACTCTAACCCACCATACTTGTAAGGATACTGCACACACAGGCACAGCTGTAAACTAATCTGAGTCTTCCCAGCAGAACTCTCCCCAGCAAGCTCTGTGATTCCCACTAAAGGAATGCCTCCTTTTAACAAGTTGTCCAGCACTGAACAGCCCAGGCTCAGCCTCTGGTGCTGGGAGGTGAAATGATCTTTATCTTGGTAGAGCTGAAGTGCTGCAGGGTTTGGGAGTGTTTTTTAATGATTAAAAAGAAAAAAAGAAAAAGGTAGCTTCATTTATTATTTTTCCAACACACAATGATACAAAATAGATGCTGTACACAACGTTTATCCCTACAAAAGATGCTTTCTTTGTTGATGGAGAATTTCCCTAATTCAGCCTGGTCTTCCCCACCTCTCTCTCCCCATCAGACCTCTGCTGAGTACCTGTACAAAGATTGATAATTTACACTGAGTTCTTTCCTCCTCTCAAACTCTTTTAGGTGTCCCTGAGGAAAGTTACACTCAGAGAGGATTTTGACAGCAAAGGTTCAAGCACAGCAATTATGGAAATAAAAAGTTATAGCAGAGTGTAAAACAGCACAGCAGGCATCTGGTCAAAGCCTGAAGACACATGCAATCACAAGAAAATAGGTTTTAAATACAGAGTTGTCATTAAGAAATTGGACAGGAGGAGCTATTAGGTCCTGCTTGTTTTGGAATGAGGTGTTTATGACAAATCAGTTTATGAAGCTTTTAATCTATGATAAAAATTTTTCAACTAGTCTTAGTCCAAAGTGAGAGAGAGGAAGAGAGTGTGAAAGAAAAAGGAAATATTTTGTTCCTGTATTTAAGTGTTTCAGACTGGACAAACATTTTGTCCTGTTTCAAGCAGGCTCCATCCTGACAAATGACACCCATTCACTTCCATCTAGCCCCAGGGGAGCTGTCCTTAGGCTAGTTAAATAATTCACTACAGCATAATTAAAACACTTCCATTCTCATTTTAAACCCACATTTCTGTGTCATTGAGGAGCCAGAACCACATTTTCTCCCAGTGACAGTGATTCTGAGTTTTAGATAGAAGACTTTTTATGCCCTGCCTGCCTCACCTGTGAGCATGCTGTTCCTCCTCAGCGTGTGAGAGACTGTCTTCAGCAGGCACTGGATGTCTGCACTGGAGAGCTTCATCAATCTCTGCAAGTCTGCTCCAGACAGGTTTAAAATCTCTTTTACTGATTTTATGTCAGCTGAAACGAGAGGAATTTTTATAAATACTTTTGGCTCTCTTACACAGCAAAGTTTTCCCAATTTGTAATTCTCATTTACTTGAGGTTTATCTACCCTGCATTCTTGTATGGTGGGAGGGCAACACTCACGTGGGAAGTACCAACACAAGCTGTAAAATTGTTTGGAAATTTATTATTGAAGCATGGGCAAAACCCAACACTTTTAATTGCTCAGAAAACTTCTTTATGAAATACTTAATTACAGTTCTAAAATGCTAGTGTGCATCTGCCTGCTTATACCCACAAACACACAGTTATGTCAAGGATGTCACTGCAGTGACAGATCTGATAGTGAGACAGTGGCAAATTAAATTACCTTTTTTCAGGGCAGCAATTGTTTTAGGGTTCAAGTCAAACTGGTCCCAGTCCATCTCCTGACACAGCACAGCAACGAGCAGCTGTAATTATCTGTGATTAAAGTGACTTTTATCAGACACAGGCAAGAAAAAATAGGCATAAATCAGTGTCAAAAGCTTCCAGATCTTTTTTTTTTTCTAACAATATATTTATCAGTTATCTTAGAAAAGTAACAATTATTCTGGGGTTATTATGAGAATTATTGATATTATTATTTTATATACTGACATTATTTTACTATGGGAAGAGTGTGGCCAGCAGGCTGAGGGAGGTGATGCTCCCCCTCTACTCAGCCCTAAGTGAGGCCACAGCTGGAGTGCTGTGTTCAGTTTTGGGCTCCCCAGTACAAGAAAGACAAGGAGCTACTGGAAAGGGCCCAGCAGAGGCCACAAAGGTGATGAGGGGCCTGGAGCATCTCTCTGCTGAGGAGAAGACAGAGAGGGGATCCCATCAATGCATATCACAATCCCAAAGGTGGGTGCCAGGAGGATGGTGCCAAAGTCTCTTCAGCTTCACCTCAGGATGGAGAAGAGCTCTTATGCTGAGGGTGGCAGAGCACTGGGACAGCTGCCCAGGAAGGCCATGGAGTCTCCCTGTCTGGAGACATTCCAAACCCACCTGGACTCATTCCTGTGTCACTGCTTTAGGTGAGCCTGCCTGGGATGATCTCCAGAGCTCCCTTCCAACCCTGGCTATTCTCTAATCCAGCCCTTTGGCAGAAGTCTTCTCTGATGGCTGTTTACATTTATCCTATTAAAGAAGTCAACCAATAATCCTGCAGTTAAGAGCTACTGGTAGTTTTAATTGTCTGTAATTCTGCATGGTGCTTTTGCTCTGGAGTGCAGCTCACAGCAAGCTGGACAGTGATTTATTGCTACCCTGTCAGTCTTCACACGAGGCTTTCATTTTCAGATAGAAAAAAATCTCTCACATGAGCAGTTTAGGATGATCCAGGATTATTCATGCATTGGACAGTCATTTATTTAGCACATACATATACATTGATTAGCTAACAGCAAATTTAATATTAAATGGTTAAAGTCTGTTTGTTTCTTGTAACATTAAACAGCTCTTTTAATACTTTGGTCCGAAACACAACAGTTTAGCCCCATGGCTGCCTAGGAAGCACTGTGAGGTTCTTAGCATTATTCTAATAAACTTTATAAAGGATTTCAGCAGACACCCGGGAGTTCTATGAGAATACAGGACTTTATTAACAATCCCTTTTTCAACATGGGGGGCAGAGGTTGTGATGGCTGCTAAAAACAGAATAAATCTAAGAGAGGCGAGTTACTTTTAAGTAACACCCATTTAAAGCAACATTCTGAGACGGTTTAGAAGCCGAAACTTACTGAAATCAGTCATGATTACCACGGCCCTCGACCGAAGGGCTCCAAAGCATCGCGCGCTCTCCGCTCAAAGGAAGCCGCTCCACGGATGAGGCCCAAGGGAAAGCGAAACACCGGGAGCGGGTCACGGAGCGGCCAGGGGTGTCCCACGGGCCCGGCAGCGGCCGGGGCAGCGAGGGGCGGACAGCCGGACACACGGACGGACAGCCGGACACACGGACGGACACACAGACAGACGGACACACGGACGGAGAGCCGGACACACGGACGGACACACAGACAGACGGACACACGGACGGACAGCCGGACACACGGACGGACACACAGACAGACGGACACACGGACGGCCAGAGCGCGGCGCCGCCACAGGGCCCTCACGCCGTCACGAATCGCCCGCCGCCTGCGCAGCCAATCAGCGAGCAGCCTGCCCGGCGCAGGCCAATCAAAGCTCCCTTCAGTGACGGCCCCGGCGGGACAGCCAATGGCAGGGCGCCGCTCGTTCCCCTCCCGCCGGGCCAGCTGGGCTGGAGCTCCGGGCGGGCGCTGCGGCAGCCACCGTGGGCTCTCTGCGGAGCCGCTCTCTGCGGAGCCGCTCTCTGCGGAGCCGCTCTCTGCGGAGGGGCTCTCTGCGGACCCGCTCTCTGCGGAGCCGCTCTCTGCGGAGGGGCTCTCTGCGGACCCGCTCTCTGCGGAGCCGCTCTCTGCGGAGCCGCCCCTCGCGGCCGCGGCGGCCCGCGGCTCGGTGCGCCGCTTCCTCGAACTTCGCTTCCGGGTTGCAGGGCACGTAGGAGGCGGGACTAACACGCCAAGGGGCACGGGATTGGCTGGCAAGCGCTGAGCGTGTGGGCGGGGCCTGAGAGCCGCTGCTTCCCATTGGTTGGGTGCCGTGTCCGTCGCGCAGCGCCGCGCGGCCATTGGGCGGCGGCGGCGGCCGTCCCGCGGCGGCGGCGGCGCGCGGGGGAAGATGTCGGGCGGCGACGCGAAGAAGCTGGTGCGCTCCCCCAGCGGGCTGCGCATGGTGCCCGAGCACCGCGCCGCCCGCAGCCCCTTCGGCCTGGACGAGCCGCCCTGGGTGCCCGACAAGGAGGTACCGCCGGGGCGGGGGCGCCGCGCTTCCCTTTCCCGCTTCCCTCTTCCCTTTCCCTTCGGTTTTTCGTTTCCCTTGGGCTCGGGGCTTACAGGACGCGGGGACAGCGCTGTCACTCGTTCCGCGGCGCTGTGCGGCCCCGTCGCGAAGATTGGCGAGCGATTGGTGATTAGGAGTGTAGCGAGCTGTGCAGTTTTGCTTTAAACGCTTCTGAAGGTGGTTCTGGAGGCCGTGTAGGTTTAGTACTAATTGCATAAATTGTTGAAGCAGTAAGGCTGAGGTAGAACAGCCCTTCTGGCTCCTGGCGTGAGTGTTCGTAGTGTTAAAAATCACTGACAGCTCAGTCTGTTTCAGTCAGCTTCGCTTTTAAATACTTCCCGAGTAAGCACCGTGATGGTGATATTTTTAATTTCACGTAACGGGAGTTAATTGTTGCCGGTGGCTGCACCCAGATGCACGCACAACACAGAATCCATTGTTTGTTTATTTATTTATTGCCAGCGTGGACACACGCCAGTGCATTTGGATGTGAGCGGAATGAAGATTTATTTTAGCGGAGCCCGTGTGAGTTTCAGCGGGGGTGACCCAGCAC
The DNA here is from genome assembly GCA_013400635.1 of Hypocryptadius cinnamomeus. NCBI lineage: Eukaryota > Metazoa > Chordata > Aves > Passeriformes > Zosteropidae > Hypocryptadius > Hypocryptadius cinnamomeus. The sequence continues at coordinate 24,516 of VYZP01068518.1, read as the reverse complement.
AGCGTTCTTTGGACGTGCTGGGTCTGTTCTGCACGGGAACACCGAGTCCTCCTTTGGCTGGCAATGAAGAAAACCTTTCCCTCTACCTGGTATCTCTTGGGGCAGAAAGTTCTGTGTAATTCAGCTGAAGATAGTTTGGGGATTGTGGTAGGATCTATTTAAACCTGTTAGATATATAGAGAGAAATAAGTCTGTCAATTAGTTACTTCAGTCTGATGTGTGTTGTTAGTTTGAATTTTATATTACAGTTCTATTGTAGGCATTCATTCTCCTTAAAATTCAACTTTTCCCCTGTAGTCTGCTGATCTATAGGCTGAGGGTGTTGAATTGTGACTGAATGTGCTCAGTGATATTTGCTATTGAGAGGAAGTGTGATAGAGGTCAATATTTTAAATGCATTTGTTAATGCAAGACTAAGAATATGAATTGTTATTTTGTGGTTAGTTATTTTACTAGATAAAAGTATGTTAGAGTTCTGACATCCCTTTGGTTAACTATTGCCAAATATATTACAAACTTTTTCCTTAAATAAAGCAGGTATGTGATACACAGGGAAGCTTATAAATTCCATGTTTTGTTAAGAGCAATTAAATTTAAAGTCACAGGGTTACGTAGGCAATGAATTAGTTGAGAATGCTTCCTCGTGTTACCATGTCAGACATAATTAAAAATGAAGTGTCTGTGTCCAAGAGAAGACCTTGAGTGGTATTAGCAAATTCTGATCTGGCTTTTCAAATCCATTGGCTTTTGCTGTGCTGCCAGTAACACAAATCCAGTAGTTTTATTTTTTTTATGCAAAAAGAGTCAACTGGCTTTTTTTTTTAAATTAAGGCCACTTAAGAATTATGGCAGTTGGTAGTTTTGTGCAGCTTATACAGCATTGAAATATAATTAAGTTTTAAAATTTTTTTAATCACAAGATTATGCAATCTTAAAATATCAGTAACTGTGAGGAATTTGGAATGCAAGGCTGGAGTAGGACTACTGAAAAGTTAACTTTTTTAAGTAATCTTATTTGTAAATACAGGTAATGAGTTGAGAGGGATTTATGAAAGTCTGTACTGAGCGTCATGAAACTCAGGACAGAGCTTAGAATATTGGTCTCTGCATGTGCCTTGTCTGACTCAGAATTTCTTTGTTAATCACCAGCAGAACTTAATTGATGATATTTCTGTTAAGGAAAGCTTGGAGTAGAAATAGAGTAAAATGTGTCAGTTTGCCTGCAGAGGTGGCCAAAGCTTGTGCTATCCAGCTGTGTCCCAGATGTTTCCGTGGCTGAGGAGCACAGTGTGCTGCAGAGGAGCTGGCAGCTGTGGTGGAAGGGCTCCCTGGGCTCCTCCCTGGCTGCAGGAGGGAACTGAGCTCTGCTGGCTCCTCTCCTGGCTCAGGCTCTGGGAGGGGCTGCCCTTGGAGCCCCGGCAGAATCCAGGCTCAGGCAGTGGCAGAGCAGCTGAGCTCTGTCTGCTCTGTGTTTGCATCCTGCCCTTCCCCTTTGGCCAGGTGTGCTCCAGGTGGGATTTCCTGAACTTCCTCGTTGCAGAGGTTTGCTGTGTTAAGGAGCTCAGTCAGGGGTTCCCATGCATCACTTCTTGAGTCACTCTGTTATTATTTATGCAGACAAAGCATGTGAAGTGTAACTACAGATTCCTGTCCGTCGATGGGATTCTCACCTCTGGCTGGATCCGTGGGATTATGGAAATATTCTCACACTTGAGCAAACCCACGAGAAGTTTGCAATGAACCAGCTCTTGGTATTTTTAAATTAATGCCAAGATCCAACAGCTGTTGGATGTTCTTCCATTTTCCTCTTTCTAGATGATACTAGTATTGGTGGTTGACTGCACATTAAATTAATTTACTTCTGACATGAATTCTTATTTAATTTCTTGCTTCACATCTTTTTGTTTGAAGACATGAGAAGTAACTTGGACATGGTGCTTCCTCCTCTGTTAATGTGATAAAACTCCTCCAAGCAATAAAACTTAATTCAAAACTAGTCGCTCTCTAATTATGTCAGTGTATGGATGAATAGGAAGAATTCACCTTTCAAGATGTACTCAATAAATATCTTGTCCCAGGCAAAGCAGAAGTTGACATTATGCAAATGGTTCACTCCGTTCTGGTTACTTAAAGCAGAAATACCTTGAAGGAACAATATCTTGAGCTTGCTTGTGTCAGAACATTTTCCTAGGAAAATCCCATTTTGCAATGCCAGCTACCATGTGCTACTTGACTTGTGATTTATTTAGGACTGCTGTTTGTATCAGGCAGGGCAGTCATCATGGGTCTGGAATTCAGAAATATTTTTCTATAGTTTGTGTTAAATAAGAGGGTGGATGATTTTGTTCCTTCCTAAAAAACACTTTTATGTTTAGCATAGCATTCTGTATGAAATCTATGTAGAATAGTATTTAGAAGAGTTTGGGTTTGATTTTTTTTTCCCCCCTCTAGCTTGTGACCTGTGCTTTCTAAATTTTGGCAAAGAACAAATAAACAAAGAAACCCAAACCTCAACCCCCCCTAAAAACCCAGTCCAGGCAAACTAAAAAACCCCACCACCACCAAAACCCAACCGAAAAACTCCCAAATATTTTCATTAAGAAAATTAATTAGAACTCAGGTAAATTGAAGGCATATCAAAATTATTGCCAGGTGCAGCTCCCAGGCAGGCTATCAAACTACATGTCAAAAATTAAAACAAGGTAGAGCAGAACATGGCATTAGCTGTGGAGTTCTGCTTGTTACAGAGGTGAAACCTGGTGTATGCTGAGATTGCTTCATGCTGACATTATTTATCAGTGAGTGTTGAAATAATCTTTTCTGCAGCCACTGTGAAAAGACGTGTTTGGATGCCTTAGTTCAGTGTTAGTTAAAACAATTCAGGAACTCTTCCAGTGCTCTTCTGTGTGGGATTTAGAAACAGCTTGTTGTAACAAATTCTGCAAGTAGGTGTTTAAGTTCCACTGCAGTGACTGCCATTACCATCTAATGTGTTAAACGTCTGTTTAGACAGCAGAGCCTTTCATATAAACTATCTCCAGTTATTAACAAGCTTGCACTTCAAAAGGACATGAAAAATTTCTGGAGAATTTTTAATTTAGCTGCTATAATATTTTCTTGGCTGCAGCTGTTGAACTTGTGGCAGTGATTGAGTATCTGCTGGAGCAAAATCCCTGAATAGAAGCTGTTATAACCTGAGGGGGTTTATAGAAGAAAAAGGGTTAAGTATTGAAATATGTTAATTAAAGGCAAAGGGTGATTACTGTGTGCTTAGCAAATAGCACCTGCTCAGCTGAGGGCATGTGGTTAAGAGGACATTCTGCTGTAGTCTGACATAGTCTGGTTTGAGGAGTTTGGGTTTCTAGAGTTACAAAACCTAGCACAGGATCTAACCATGTTCTCCTGAGTAAGTTGTCAGGCATAATTTTGCATTAATATTTGCAAGTAAATACAGCAAAAATTGCATTATAAGCCTCAGATGCTGGGGTTTGATATGGTAGGGAAAAATATGTAAAGTTTTGTTGAAAATCTAGTGACCTAAGGGTTGGGTATCAACCCTTCGGGAGGTGACTTTCTATACAAAAAATTTTGATTGTCCAACAGGCACTGATCACTTCTGGTTGTTGACACAGAGTCAAAACTGTCACCTGTCTACTTAGTTGGAAGGGAGAAACTCCTTCAATTTTTTTCTGTCATTTTTTTGAAAGGAGTGTGGGTGTAAGTTTGTTTTAGGAAAGAGATATTTCGGGAAGTGACTTTTTGTAGCTGGAATAAGCATTAGGTCTTCGTGGCTTGGAAGAAAACCAAGTATCTCTTAGCATGTTTCAAAAATGTGTGAGTATTGAGAGCATTAAATTGTGTAAACAATGTTTCAACGAGTCAGCAGAGCATTGTAGCAGAGTAAAGTGAGGACAACTTCCAGTTGATTCTGGAATATGGGACTGTCTGGATAGCCGAACGTTATCAAGAATGGTAAATAATTCTGAGATGTAGTTTTGCCTGCTGGCAGGATGCACTGTTCATTACAGGGAAGTTTGGCAGCTTTTTTTTGTTTTGCAAATGAAGATGACATTATTTTGCTACATCAGTATTAAATGAAAGCTATTCATGGTGAAAAGATAAGGGATGGAAATTCGTTGGAGGTGTTATAATATAAAGCTCATTCTTTGTATATGGTGATAGAATAAAGGTTTAAAATGATTGTAGACTAATCTTAATTTGTACTGTTTTCTAGTGTCCAAGATGTATGCAGTGTGATACAAAATTTGACTTCATAACTAGAAAGGTAAGATAAATTAGTGAAATATGAAGCATAAGTGTTGCAAAATACTAAAACTGACATTTTGAAAAGTAAACCAGGATTTGTCTTTAGTTTGGAAGAGAGAAATTCCAGTTAAAGTAGAAAGTGTAAACTACATAATTAGGCTCACTGGATGAAAACACTAACATTAAATTCTGTTTATTAATGGTAAGAGGTCACTGTGGAACACAGACTGGTATGCAGAGTATGACATGGAGAATTCTGCAAAGCACCCTCCCAAAGAAGGCCAGCAGTGATTTTTAGGAGGGAACATCATTCCTTTGTAGTAATTACATCAACACTTTGTTAGCACAGGCTTACAAAAGTGAAGGAAGATGTGAAAGTGTGACTTGTAGTGCAGTGACATAGTTCATGTTTTTTAATTTAATTGTTTGGAGGGAGAGGGAAGCAGAAATTTTAAACCAGACACTCATATGTTATACCAGATGACAAGGTGCTGTGTTTCCCTTGTGTTAGCTGTGGGAAGCAGTTGGAGGTAGCTCTGGGAAAGAGGTACTCCAGAGAATTTTGCAGAACATTTGGAAGGAAAGCCTAACACTGACCAAAAGTGCAGTGTTATCCTTCCTTGTATCAAACTTTCAGGCTTGCTTTGAGCCACAGATGAGTTCCTGCTTGCCTGGGAGTACTTGTTCTGTCATGAGAGCTTGCATCAGGAAGATCTGCTGGCACTGTCACACCCCTGATCTGGAGCACAGGCCACTGGTTGCAGATTTAGGGGCTGTGGAACACACTGCAGTACTTGTTCTGGTTTCACAACTTCACTGGATTTGTGCTGTGCTGCCTGATACTTCTGATAAAAGGGATAGCTTTAGCTTCTAAGTATGAAGATTCTTATATTTTTCCCGTGGGAGAAACTTGAGAAGAAGTTTTAAAAGAGAATAATAGTATTTTCAGTTGAAGAAGAATAGAAACTTCAGTTGAAGTTCTCCAAGATCTTTTCTCTGAAGAGGGGAGGGACCTGGAAACCACTCTTCTCATGGGTTTTTATTGACAGGGAGGTGAAGGATTTGCTAGACACCAGAGAAACCCTTTCCAGTCTTTTCTGCTTCAGAAGCATCTTTACAGAGTGCCAGCAAAGGCTTAGAGTGCTGCTGTTCATATTATACTCAGTCCTTTGTGTCCAACCTTGAGAAATTCCTGTCTGCCACTGTGGCAGTTAATTTCTTCTGCCTGTCCCTCAGCTTGCACGTTTCACACCTGAGAAAATTGTAGTAACCTGTCGGTTTCCTTAGTAAATAAGTAAAGGAAGTGTTCTCTCGTGCTTAGCATCACTGCCGAAGGTGTGGGAAGTGTTTCTGTGACAAGTGCTGCAGTAAAAAAGTGCCTCTGCCTCGCATGTGCTTCGTGGACCCCGTGCGGCAGTGTGCGGAGTGCGCCCTGGTCTCGCAGAAGGAGACGGAGTTCTACGACAAGCAGCTCAAAGTGCTCATGAATGGTAAGCACCAGGGCTCCTCTTTGTGTTTATTCAAATTCCATGAACAGCAAGAGCAGTGCTTCTTGTCCAACAAGCTGAGGTTTTGTCTCCTCTTTGTCACGCCTCTTGTTTTGCAGTTAATGGTTTTGTGTTACTGGTTTATTTAGAGAGAGGTTCACGCTTCCTAGTCAGTGCTTGCACCTCTCAGTTTGTACTTCTTGGTCTTGAGGAAGAGTGATTTAATTAAAGACAAATTTTTAATACCTGTGAGAACAGATGAGTGTGCAGTTGGCATTTTCCTTGAAATAATGCATCTTTTAGCCATATTCCTGTTACATTAAATAAGGTTGAAAAATACTTTAGAGAATATTTTAACATTTTCAAACAAGATACAGTGCTTGTTTCAAGCTTCATCTGAGAGCTTTGATCTTGTCCATGGCCTACAGCTGTGGTTGATGGCAGATCATCATGAGTACTCAATTTTCCATAGGTTTAAACCTTCACGCAATACAGTAATTCATGTCCAATTACATTAAGAAAGCTGAAACTTCAGTTTTTAAAGTAGTCTGTGATCCTTCAGTGCCTTTTGATGATCTCTCAGCATGATGCCAGTGTGCATAATGGGTAAACTAAGCCCCACATGTGATGGGCACGGATGTTCCTGGGGAGATCCTGGGTTCAGAAGGGAGTGTGCTCATCCTGGAGCACATAAATCATTCTTCACTCTGCTTTGCCATGAGGCGTAGATGAGTTTTTAAATCACATCTTTTAAACGGAAGACTTTTTTTTAAAGCTTGTCCTGTTTGCTTTCATGTTCTGAAGTTGTTCCTGACTTGCTGTAGAGCAACAGGTCGTGGTCAGAGAGGTGGTGATGGTGGCTGTAATGTCCTTCTCCAGCCTTGGTGCTGCTGTCTCTGTCTCACTTCAGCAGCACAGGGTCTGTGCTGGGGGTCAGTGAGCCTGGCTGAACTGGGAAGTAAGGGGGTGAAACTCCAGGGCTGCATGGTTCAGGTTATGGGGATGGATTGCAGATCTTTGGGCAGGGCTAGATGTTATTTTCTTTGTTTCCCAGGCCAGCAGTATTGGGATTAGGTAATAGAGGGAGCATGAGGCATGGAGGAAGCAAAGGGGTCGGGCGTGTAGGGCTGCTTGGAGTTCTGAGTCACTTCTCCAGTGTAGCAACAGTGACTTTCCCCTTGCCAAAGCAGTTCTGAGGGGGAAGAATCGACATGAAGGCTGAAGTTCATTGACCTCACAATAAGACTGAGCCAGCCTTCAGTAATGAAAAAGAGATGTTTTTACAGTTTCTCAAGCATAGAACTGAAGGCCACATCCTGCTGTTAAATTGGTTTTTTTTTTTAATACAGAAACAATAATTTGTGTTACAGTGATGACAGAGGGTCTTTAATTGCCTGTCTTTGCCACCTCCAAATCTCTTCTCATTTTTAAAAGATTCCTCTTGGATATCATCTGCATTTTTACACATGGGAGAAATTGCACAGCATGTGTGAAAGGTCCTGTAAGTCAGAACATGATAATGAAAGATCAGCTTTTTATACTTGAGCATTTTGCTGATGTTAATCAGTTTAATATTTCAGTTATTCTCTTATTTCACTCAATTCAGTGTATTAGTAAGTAAAAGTTAGCTGTTCTTTCTGATACTTGAAAGCTGCTTCTTGAATTCTGTATTAGAATACTAAACCATTTCTTTCCAGGTGCTACATTCTTTGTAACTCTGGGAACATCTGATAAATCTGAGCTCATGGTTTGTCGACTTTCCAACAACCAGAGGTGAGAAAGATTGATAGAAACTGCACTTGTAAACTATAGCATTGTTGTACTTACAGCTCTATTCTTACATAATAACCTAAAAAAATATGAGAGTAACATGCCCTGAGGATGTTGGAGAGGGTAATCAGACTGAAAGGGTAGATCCAACAATACTGGAATGTTTGTTTGAATTTACTAACGGTGTGGATCAGAATGTCTTGGACGGGTGAAATTTCAATGAAAAGTAATATTTTCTGCTTGATTTCTATCCCTCCTCAACCCAAAGAACACATAAACAGTGTCACTGAGAGATTGTTTTATTTTTTGCCTTTGATTTGGACTTGATATTGTAGAAAAAAAAAAGTGAAAAAAACCGTTTTCTTCTCTTATGTAGATACCTGGTTTTGGATGGAGACAGCCATTATGAAATTGAAATCATACAGATTTCAACTGTTCAGATACTTACAGAGGGATTTACTCCTGGAGGTAAATTTTGCTTTTAATACAAATGAACTATTAAGAAAAAAAAATGAAGCTGCAGTTACTGAGCTAGAGAGTGCATTCAGTGTGTAACTGTTGGTTCCAACTGCTCTCAAAATAGAGCACAGTCTGTGAGACCCTGTCCCATGTGGCTGCTGGGATTTGGGGGAACATCTAAAGATTGAGAGGTTCCCCTACAGCCTTAATGTGGGAGAGCCTCTTGATAAACCTGATTTAAGGGCGATTGTCACCTGTTCTCTTGGGTATGTACAAATATTTACTGATTTAAGAGCTCATAGGAGGGAACTGTTAGTCTTTGGTAGCTTCCATTTCAGAATCCAGCTGGGATTTTTGCCTTGACTGGTTCAAACATTGTTAACAGAATGAAATGGGGGAGGGGGAGTAAATAATTCAACTGTCCTTTCTTAATTTCATTCAAGACAAAGGGGTGGCCAAATGAAACTGGTAACATCTAAATTGGAGTGCAGCAACTTACTGCCCCATCTCTTACCAGATTTTAGAGTATTTCAGGATGAACCTGAATATGAATTGACTGAAATGAGAACAAACAAGGTCAGGAATTTCAATAATTGTTCTTTATCAACACTTCTGTCACTGCTGGGTTTTTCTAATTGCACAGCCCATCTGTGCATTATTCAGTCAGTACAGCATGTTAACTTGAATAAACTTACCTTGGTATTTAAATCAACAACGTATATTGCTGAGTCACTTAATGCTCCTGTAATTCCTTGTTCACTACTCTTCTGACTGCTTTATCTCTTTTCTGCCTGCCTTCCTTCTTGATGGTAGAAAAAGATATTCACACTTACACCAGCCTTCTGGAGAGCCAGCCTGTTACTGAAGGTATCTGCAGTGCCTTTCAGCATGACTCACCCAAGCATGTCATGACCCCCTCACCTCTTTCTTCTCTGCAGTGCTGATTATTTGCTTGATCCATAATTGCTGTTCAACTTGAGTTATGTTCAAGTCTGACATGTATCTCTTCCTTCCCATATGTCTGTTTGATGAACCAAGAGTGAATGTTTTGTAACATTCTGGAGGAGAACTAAGGTACTCAAGGCCTTCTTTAAACCAAAGTGCTGTGGTCCATGCTGGGAGAAGGGAAGATGAGAAATGGTATCTGCAGTAGTACACAATGTTACAGATCACCTGCTTAGCAGGTTGCTGAATTGGGCATACTAGAAATGAATATACTCCCTGTGCACTGTCTGGAAAGGGTTTGCACTGAAACTGTTAATTAATGGCTTGCTTTTACACAACTTTAAAAGAAAGGCCTCTGTTATGCAAGGTGTGTTCTGTCTTAGTAATGCCAGATATGGGCAAATTGGTCAAGGTTGTAGGTGTGTGATTTCCACTGGTTTATCTTTCAGTAGACCCTTAATCCATTATTCTGACCAGTAGGTGCAGAGAAGCAATTGATGAAGTTGAATTTCCATTTATTCTAGGAGAGTAGAAAATAGCTCTTTTATAAACTTTGCTGTGGGCTTCTCATTGGGTTAGGTGCATTAACAGCACTAACTAGATTAAGTTTGGCTTAGATTGTGATTTGTTTTGGCTCCTCAGATATTGCACTAATAGCCTCCAGGAGCCCTCACATGCAGACACTTCTAAAAAGAGCTTTGTAAGAAGTGTCCTGTGTATGCTAGTGCTATTCCTAGGGCTTAGTTTATACTCCACTGCTGCAGGAAGTAATGACAGCAATGTGTCATTTTAAAAGTTCTTGTTAAATGTCTGTATTTTTGCTTTGGTTTATCTTCATCTCTGCAGTCTCAGTAAGAAAGATACAGACACCTCGCTTATTGCACTGTTGGCAGAGCAGAGTCTTTGGCAGCAATTTCCTTCAGGAAGTAAATGATGTTGCCAGCTGTTCTCTAGCCTTATGTAAGCATCACTCCAACCTTGGCCAGCTTTGGAGTGACTGCTGCCTGCTGTGCCAAACTGTATCCAGCAGGACCCTGCTTTGCCATCAGTTTGATTGGACCCTAGGCCTACAGAATGAAGGCTGCCATGTGAAACTGTGGTATCAATGTCTGAACATGGTGCTAGTAAATCATGAGGGTGTTGCAGGTGTGTGGCTTTACCTGAAGGCTGATGCAGGTTCTGCCTTGGTGCTTGGCAGAGAGAATGAAGCAATATGAGGCTGCAGGTTCCGCTGCCTGGCACTACGAGCCACGGTCATGAGCTCCTCAGATCCAGCAGCTGCTTGTGCTCTGAACTGAGCAATGAGCACATTTCTCCAAACATGAGAACTCATGAGCTTGAAAATGTTGTGTTACTTAGTTGGTAAAACCTGCTGCTGTTCCAGATGTTATTTCTCTTTTCAGGAGGCAACACTCGTGCCATAGGAATGATCCTGCAGTACAAGGTACCGGGGTCGGAGGAGGTGACGCAGATGAAGTTTACTGCCGGTGAAGACTTCAGCTGTAACAAGAAGCTGTCAGCAGCCTGGCTGGCAGCTATGCATAAGGCAAGCAAAGCAGCCAAAACTTAGACAAGGCTGAAGAAAATCTTTAAATAGGGTGTTCAGCAGCACCAGAGAGAGCATTCAGCCTTAGGAGTATTTCTATTATTTTTTTAATCAAGGACTTCAGGGCCTTGTCGCTTAGAAAACAGAAGCTATGGCTGGGTGTAATGAACATGACTTTAGCTTTCTGCTCAGAGACATGAAGAATTTATGCACTCTGAAGGGTTTGCCAAGATCTTATGTATGTTATTAGATGAAAAGAACTAAGAATTTGTCTTTAAACTTCCTTGGATTTTGTTACTGGCTGAAGAATGTGCACTATGAAATACTCATTTGACCCTAAGTTCAGCTAATTGCTTTTACTGCTTCATGAAGGTTCAAAGAAGTTGTTGATTTTTGGAAATGGAAGACTTTAATCTTTTGGTGCTAGGCCCTGCATGGGTAATGAAACTGAAGGTTTATATTTCCTAAATCGAAGTTATGGTGGGAAAAAACCAAAGCCACACTCCAATCAGTCACCTCATCGATTGCTGATCAGAACTGTCATTTATAATGTGCATGGGCAGGTTTGTGGCTCTTTGCTGCTTTATTGCCATTTTAGAACTCCCCAGGTGCCCCTACCCCAGCCTTTACTCTGCTCAGCACAGGGTGCTCAAACTTCTATCACCATGCAAGTGCATTCAGCACTTCCTGAATGCTAGTACAGGCCTCAGATGGAGGAAAACAGAGGAAGAATTTAAAGCCCTGGATTTAAAGGAGTTTTTGGAGGGGTAGGAAGCAGATAAGGTGGCTGCAAGTGAAACTTCAGTTAACACTGACATTTTCCCTTTCTGTTAGGCAACAAAACTTCTCTATGAGTCTCGGGACCAGTGAGAACTGCAGCTGTGGCCTCCTGAGGGCACACACAGACACCAGCCTCCACAGATCTGCCTCTCACTTTGTGCTGATTTGACAGCTGGAAATATTTGCTGTTCTTGACTCTCTCTCATTCCAGCGTGGTTCATTATGTAAGAACTGGCAAATGCAATGTGAGTATTTTTTTGAACCATGAGTATTCACGGTAGTGTGCAATATGTATACAGTTAATGCTTTAAACAGCCTCACCTTTTAAGACTTTGTATATTTTGTTAAGCCTTTACTGGCACTTAATATGAAAGTGACCTGCACTACAGCTAATGTACAGCACAACTTTTATAGTAACCATTATATATACTGTTTGCTACAGGAAGCAAACAAATGTGTATGTCTCTTCTGCAGAGAATAGCTTTTGGGTATAGATCTCAGGTTTTTCCCTCTTTCCAAATGTTTAAAATCAATGTACAAAAAAAATTTGCCTTAGATATGATTTTATAGAAATCATGTGGGTTTTTTTAAACATTTAATTTTAAACATCTAAATTTTTCACTAAATACCACCAAATTTGACCTACATGAACTTGACCTTGAAACTTCACTTCTGTAATAAGCTTCCAGAATAATTTTTAGTTTTGTATTTTCTTTTTTGGTAACTAGCTTTTGTTAATCTAACTGTAATGCTATCTGAAATTGTATACAATTTAATGTACAAATACAAATAAATTAATTCACTTATTTAAAAAAAGAGGTGCTATTTAATTTTGTAATATACAACTTCTGTAGTAATGGCCACCATGGTCTCTGAAAATTTTCACTTTTTCTAAGAAAACACTAATTTTAGTTCTAAGTTACTTTGTCCAAGTTGGAATACTGGGATACTAGTGTGTAAGCACATCTTCAGTGAAGCTGATAAAACAAGGAGGAAAGGTGGGTTGACAGCTGTAACCTTGGCAAGCTACAATTAGTGTTTTCATGCAGACTCTGACCAAAGCCACATCTGCTGTTGAGACCTCTATAAAGAGAGTGGAGAATGCAGCCATGCCTTAGCAGTACTTTATTGTGCACATTTACATGTTCTCTGAATTAGTGTATCATAGGCTCTTGAAATCATCACATTCATGTAGCAAATTCTTCAACAATAATACCCTTTCACTTTTCACCACAATATATACAGTTAATGCTGACCTGTGGTAAAAGCAAGTTACAGCACTGCAGAAATGGATATATAAATTATACACAGAACTTGTACATGAAGAGTTAATCAAATTGCATACTGTTAAATGGGAGAAAATTACAAGAAATATGGCTAAAACTTATAATGGGAAGTTCAAAATATACTTTTGGTATATAAAATCATGTACATTTAAAATTCCAGTGAAGTGCCTGTTTGTGGGGTTTTTCTTTTTTGCTTGAAACTACAATGTAGTGGAACAGGTTATTGCATAACTTGCCTTGGCAGCAGTTGTAGGCTGCCAAGAACCACAAAAACTGTCCTCAAATAAGCTATTGCCTTTCCTAAATCCTTCTCTACACCTTGTTTCTTTCTCCTCCTCAACTTGGCATCTACACGACCCTCCTTCTCTACTTCTATCCAGTCCTTCATATTTTCTTCTAGACTGACTCAGGCAGACTTCAGGTGACACAGTATAACCCTTACCAGACTCTTACCCTTTTCAACTATTGCACTTTCATCCCTGCAGACATACAAATCCCTTAAGCTGCTGCAACTTCAGTACTAACTGTTGTGTCCAGGCTGGACGAGCTCGGGGGGTTAGTAGGGGAACCTTTACATCCGTAGAGGTAACACCGGTGCCGTAGGCTGAATAATAAGAAAATAAAACACCAAGTGAAATATTGTGTAGGGACTTTGAGAAGTGTACAAATACTGTTGGTTTTTGTTAGTTCTCTAGCTTGATTCTAAATGCAAATACTGCAAGATGCTAGACTAGGTAAAGCTTTTGTTGGGGTTGTCCAGACTAGGATTTAAGTGTTTACCATGTTACCACCTAAAATCCTAGCCTTCACCAAGCTTTGGTAACTACTTAATTATGCATGTAACAGGTGAAGATCTTGTGTCCTACAACCCAAAGAGCTGATGGGTAATGAGAACTCAACATTCACTGGTATGGAACAGAAATACCCAAAATCCCGACATGGGACAGTTGCTGTGGGGGGTTGGAGCAAACTGGACAGTGCATCTGCACTCTGCAAATGACACCTCTGAACACTGAACACAAGAAAGCTCCTACCACGGAACTCTGACTGAAAACAGCGCGTTAGACGAGAGCTGGCGCAACACTGGCGGTAGCGGAGGTATCGCTCTCCTCGTCAGTGCTGGTCACACAAACGATCCTCATTTACAAACCGCAGATCTTGGAAATCCTGGATGCTGTCCATTTAACAAGAGAAAGCACCATTAAAACTAAATATCATAGTTTTATTTCTCTGTGTGAAATGACCAAAAATGATGGCTCCAGTGTATGTTCTAAGTTTCCAGTTACCAGCATGGTACTGCACTGTAGTACAACTGAATTCAAGCAAGGGTTCGCTGTCGAGGTTTTATTCGTGGATATAACTAAAAAAACAGAATAACAGTATTAGGCTTTGCATGGTTAATACCAACTTAAATAATTTATAACTAAGGGGTACTTATAAGGCAGAACTGGGTGATGAAGTGTTTTGGGGGGGTGGGATTTTTGTAAGCTTGAGGGTGTTCTTAGGCCACTCCTGAAAAACAAGAAGTAGGAGGAAAAGAACTGATTTACTTCTGCCAATGGCAGCAACATGGCTGCTCTGAAAATGACATGGTGCATTTAGCTCAAGATCCAGAACAGACAAAGAATGCTTTTACATAAGTACAAAAATTCCCTGTTGAGCACTCTAGAGAGCTTATTTCCTGCTCTGCAAGGTTCTCTTACAGACTTTGTCCTCAGTAGCTCTCTACTTAGTCACCTTACATTCCTGGCCTCTCCTGACAGTGTTCTATCTGTCTGAGCAGCATAAACAATGTGCCCACAGTAGTCATCTTCAAGGCTCTTTCCTGTTTTAAACTCACACACACCTATGTTCTTATCTTGTGCCAGGTATTAAAAACCTTCCCAAAGAACTTTCTGAACCAAGGCTTCAAGCTGCCTAATAGAGCCACCATACTTTCCTTAAGGGCTCTGTATTTTAGCCAAGGAGGAGAAAAAGGTCTCATTAAAGCATAAACTATATTAAATATACTAACTTGCTCAATGACAACCTGCACCAATCTCCTAACAGTAGCCCCTCCTGTTTGTTTACAATGGCACAGAGGCCAGAGAGAATAATCTGGTTTACACCACTTCATAGTGCTGTGGATGGTGAGTGAGGAATTCTGACCAAAGATCCATCTTTTGTTCCTACTTCAGGTGCATGTGAAATAGAAGGGAGAGGGTGAAAGAACTTACCCCAAGGAGGTTTTTAGGCACATAGCCTTCCTTGTCATTGAGGCGGGCCCACCACCACTCCGTTTCATTGTCATCCTTGCGCCTCAGGATAGTGATGGCATCGCCCTCGTGGAATGACAGCTCGTCATTGTTCTGGGCTTCATAATCCCACAGAGCATACACCACCCCTTTATTCATCACTCCCAGCTTCTCCTGCACTCCTGTTAACAACACCAGATGGTAAAATAGCCTCTTTTTTCCCTCTGTGATTTTTACTATTGACACAGTGGCCCAAATATTAGTCTCCTGTTAATAACATTTAATGAACAGTTTTTAGCACTTCCATGAAGAAATGCTGTCAGAAATTTAACTGCATGATAAAATCTTACAGAATGATTTAGAGAATGTGGTTTTCCTCTTTTATTATACATGCAGTGGAAACTGCTTCCTACAGCAGGCCTTGTACAGGGACGCTTGAGGCTTTCAGAACTCGCACAATGTCAGATCTGACAGAGCCTTAATGAAGCTTAAATCCTCTGATGGAAATAAAAAATTTGTCTGCTCCATTGAAGAGCTTTTCTTGCAAAATATATTTTAGTAATTAAGCACTCCTGTAAATTAATTATTCATAAAGTGTATTTCTTTCTTTGTGTGATCTGATAGAAATTTGGGTATAGATCTCAGGTGCCCAGATAATACAATAGTTGTCCAGGTAATAGAATAGGTCTGAATTTCAGCGTAGGGATGAAAATACACTACACAGAAACATGCTGCCTTGTCAAAATGCCTCGGAAACACCACCTCTTGATATCATTTTATGGGAAACAAAAGGCTGTTCCTACTATTAGAATTCAGTCGACAGCCTGTGCATCTGGAAGTTAGGAGTCTCTCTGTCAAAATACTTGACAACTCACTGTTATGGTCAAAACCTCCCATTAGAAGCATTTCCTTGAAATGAAGCCAAATTAAAACTTTAAAAATCTTAACATTTGAAGGAGCCTGTGAAGTAATTCAAAACCCAAAAGGACTAAGACCAACATCACAGTGAAAAGGTGATGCTGGTTTTAGCACTTAGAAAGCACAGGGATGTGATGGGCCATATCATCCAGTCTGGGGCCTAAGCAGATGTTTCACACAGATCAGAGGGACAAATCAGGATGAATCTTGGAAAAGGGTTGGTGTCACAGCTTACCATACAAAAACTGGGAACACTGAATATAACCTTCTTCCATCTCCTCACACTTGTCTGCAGCAGTTTCTATATCACTTATAGTTGAAGCAAAAATAGCTGCCCCAGATTCAACCAGTAGTTTACAGAGATGAACACTATTGCAAGAAGCTGCACAATGCAAGGGTGTCCTAAAATAAAGCAAAAAAATGTACATGTGAAAAAAGAAGCTTCCATGAATCCTAACTTTCATCTTGCCATTTACAGCCTGTCTGTTTTAAAAGGAATTGTTTCTTTATGTTTATAGTATGGGTATGCATTGTCTAAAACCTGTCAAGCAGCTAGGGTGGATTTCAGGATTTACCCGACTCCAGTAAAGCCAAACATTATGAAACAGATGATAGCAAAACTAATAATTTTCACAGCTTACAAAGCTGTTGGGTGTGAAAGGGTATTTTCCAATACAAGGAAGGCTGAAAGGTAAAACAACGTTGAGGATTCACATTGACCCCCTCTGCCCCCAAAAAGACTTCAGGAATGCTACAGCTACCCGTAAGGTGAGATTCTTCAAGAACACCAACATCTGTAGTGGCATCTATGATGAAGAAACTTAAGCAAAATAACTTTTGTCATTTGTTATTTATAGTTTAATTATTTCAGCATCTGAACAAGAAATGCAACTCTACCACTAATTATCACAAACTGTAATGTAATTTAAGTGTGCTTGCTTGGGAGCTGAACACGCTGTAACCTTGCATTTGAGTTCATCTCCATCTACAGCTTAGAGACTACTCATTTGATGGGGATAAAGAGTAAGGAAATTGTTCCCAGAACATGTTTCAATTAAATTTTGAAGGTGCATCTGAATGGTGCTTCTCCCAGATACTAGGTTAAAAATCTTGACACTTACCAGCCATCACTATCTGCTGCATTTACATTTACACCAAAATCAAGGAGGAACTTCACAATGTGGTGATGACCAGCACATACTGCATTATGCAAAGGTGTAATGCCTTCATCATTTGGTTTACTGGGATCATCAACCTGTTGAAAACATAAAATAGTTTAGCACTTTCTTTTTCCTGAATACTGCATGGGGTTGTCATTGTTTAAAAGCTTACCTCATATATGATTCGTTGTACCAGATCAAATTCACCCTCCAAAGAAGCATCTAGGAGGAGAGCCAAGGGATTGAACTTCACTCTCAAACCATGGCCTGTTCTTTCTGAGTTGGGTTTCTTCAAGTTGGTACGTTTTGTCTGAGCAAAGATGAAGGTTGGAAAGCATCATTTCAGGTTGTACAAGTAGAAAAAATTATTCATTTATGCATCTTGTCTTCCTTAAATGATATTTAGAGCTATGAAATAATTTCTATTTAAGTCTCTAAATAAAAGGCTTGATATATTACTACATTTTATGCAGTTAAAAAATGAAAAAGCAAGCCAATATAGTTTCAAAGCTTCTAATTAAAGATAGTGAGTACAAGGCATGAAGTACTTAAGTCAGTGTTTTAAGCATCATCATCTTAATTGTATCTAATATGAGCTCTGGATATTACTGGTGGATTATCTAAGACACTGAAAACTTTTGCTTAGCCTGGAAAGCACCACACAATTAAGCCAGAGTCTATACTTAGAGGAATCAATGCCTTGAATTAGCAGGAGTCTCTGTTGTAGGTCAGACCTGGCAAGTTGGGAGTTTTGTTATAGGAATGAAAAGTACAGAACATGAAGCTATTTTATGTGACATGCCAGCAGGTGTTACCAGAAGCAGCATTTTCAAGATCTGAAGTACATTAAAATGTGTTTTGAGAATATTCTGAATCCCTTACATATGTCCTTGTCACTTGCTGTGGAAAAAATAATTTATTATTAACTACAGCTTTTATAGCATGCTTTTAGTCTCCAGCTCTGTAGGATCGGTTTTCACTTATGGTCCTATATAGGATGGCTATTTCAGTTTGGAAAATAAACCCTTCACATTATGAATAATATTAGCTGCTAGCATATCCCATTCTCCCAGAAGTCTCCTGGCCCTTATGCTGATGGAAAACCATACAAAGCCTTGTGCACACTGCAGTCGAATTCTCAGAAGAATGCAAGGTTCCTACCTGAATCTAAAAGTGAGGATGAACCTTGGTTTCAAAGAGTGAGTGAGATCACAACAACAAAGAATAAAATCAATTCTTTTCCATATTTTTCAATTCTCCAAATCTGGTAGATTTCGGTAATGGCAAGTATTTAAAAGATTTTAGTGCAGCTGGAGGATGGACTTTGAAAGCAATTCAAAGGATGTGACAAGCCCATTAGAAGAACATTTCTGCTATCACAAGCTAGCTGTGCTGCTGCTGGAGTTAGTCCTGGTCCTGCCCTCTGAGAGGGCAAAAAGAGTGCAGTTTCCCCAGAACAGCTATTTCAGCTTGCCTGCAAATTAAAAAGATTCCCACTGACATAACTATTATGTTACTAAGGGTATGCTATCTATGAAACTAAGGGTAAGCTATCTTTGAAGGCCTGAACAAATTAAAAAAGAAAAAAAGAAAGGAATCTCCAATTCCAGAAAGAATCTCCAAAAGCTGAAAAACACATACACAACCTCCTGTTACCTGTTTGCATATTTTCCTTATTAAGCAGCTAGAGTAGTAAAGAAACTAATCCATCAGGATTCACGCTGGAACTCCCCTGGTTTCTTTCCTTTTAATATCATGAGAGTTCAAGTGCAAAGATACCGCTGAGCACAAGCTTACCATGTTCCAGTTATGCTTAAGCACAAAGGTTATTCTGTAGTTCACAAAGTTGTTCTTTTGCTTTGTTACTTACCGGAGGAAGTGGAGGAGGAAGAGCAGGTGGCAAAGGAGCTTCATCTTCTACTGGAGAGCTGACCTCTGGCGTGGGACTGGGTGACTGCTCAGTAGAAGGAACTATAGAGAGGTTGTTGTTGTTGTCTTCAGTTGTTTCAGGTGTTTGATTTGTGGTTTCAGTGCTTATCAACTCCTCAGTAGCAGGAGAAGGTAACTCATTGTCATTGGCATCTGACGAAGGGGGTGGTTCATCAGGGACAGGAACCGTAGGTT
This sequence comes from Hypocryptadius cinnamomeus, assembly GCA_013400635.1. NCBI lineage: Eukaryota > Metazoa > Chordata > Aves > Passeriformes > Zosteropidae > Hypocryptadius > Hypocryptadius cinnamomeus. The sequence continues at coordinate 5,541 of VYZP01068518.1, read as the reverse complement.
GCACGGGGATTGGTTCTTCAATATTGCCATTGGTGCTGGCGTTCCCGTTATCAACGTCAGCTAAGTTGCCTATGAAGTCCTGGGGATTGCTTGGCTGATAAAAAGGAGCACTTTCTATCCCTCCAGCCAGGGTATTAAAGCGCTGGTACAATAACTTTTGTATATTGGGTCCACTCGGGCCCTCTGGCTCGGTGATGGAGCTGCGTTTCTTTAACGGCCTCGGAGCATTGGCCAATTTTCTCCTCAGAGCCTCCAGGTCAGCATCACTCTGATACCGCAGGGGCGAGTGCACAATAGGGGTGAGCTTAGTAGGACTGAGAGGACGGGGAATGTTTTCCACATTGCTGTTTTCACTGGGTGGTGGAGCATTTTCCAGCTCTTGATCTTTTTCAGTGACCTCAGTCTGAGGCTGAGACTGTGGCTGTGAGGGAGACTGGGCAGGCAAAGAGCCATGAAGGAATGGCAAGGGTGAGGGAGAGGTTGAACCAGACTGTAATACAGGCTTTCCATAAACTGAAGGAAAGAAAGATGGAAAACAGTGAAGAGCTGTTCTTAAATTACATAATAAAATATTTTTAAACAAACTATTGCTACTTGTTTGACACTAATACAGAAAGAAAAAAATATTGTTCTGGGGTCTGTCAAAACAGAAATAAATACTTACCTGTTGGTGATGCTGATGCTTACACTTATAAGCTACAAGTAGCATCTAGAATGTTTTTCCTCTTTCACAAGGAAACAGTAAGAGGAGCAAAACTCCCTTATCTAGACACTGTTTTTTCAACTTATTTATCAAAGTATTGATACAGTATCCAGGCTATATTGTTCCAATTGCGTATTGTTTTAAAATAAAAGTATACTTATTTATATGGCATATTGTTTTAAAATAAAAGATATAAAATGCATACTTATTGATAACCTCAAAAATATATAGAATTATTTTTCTGCTATGCTGCATACACAAAAATTACTTTCCTCAGATTTAGACAAGTTTTCCAAACCGATATGGGAAGTCAACTAAACCAAACAAGTAGATCTTAATGTATTTCAAAGAAAATAAAAGCAAAATATATTCTACCTGCTTTTACTGACTTATTTAAAGTATTGTACACAGCTTGTTGGTAATTCTTTGGTGGTGTTGCTTGCTGAAGATACACTGAGTAGATGGAACTGGAGTTCACTGTCTGTGGCCCTTTTCTGGGAGATTGAGGTCTGGATCCTTTATCAGCGAGAAAAGGTCTGATTGCCACAGTCAAAGGCAGTTCTGGCCTGCCCTCTCCTCCTGGGAACAAGGGGGGACCAGAGGGTTGATACGTGGGGCTGGGAGGGACAGAAATTCTCTGCTGGATCTGCTGAGAAGAGCTGGGCTGGTGCACGTTGCTGGGCGGCGGGAGCGGAACCGGCCTCTGCCGATTTGCTATACTGCTGCCAGGTCTGGGCAGGCTGCCATCCTTCCTTCTTTCTAGAGAGTTTGTAGAACCTGTTCCTAAGGGAACTGGGCTTGGATAGGTCCCATAGTTCTGAGGCAACTGCTTGCTTACACCAGGAACTGTTGGTGGCACCTTCCCCAGGTCAAGACCCTGTGTAAGAACAATAAATAGTATAAACCATTTAATGAAATAAAGTACTTCTGAGCAAGAGCATTCCTCTTTCAACATACCATACTAGCAATCTTGTGAGACAGAAAAGGAGTCAACATAATTTGTGTTCCTTTATCACTAGATATGATTCTGCCTGAATTTATCTGAGGATCTCATCATACCTCAGACAAAGGTCACTGTTGAAAGGCACTTTCAGCTGTAACACATTCATATCAGTTTAAAACTATTTACATACATGTAAAGCCTGATGAACTTGTTCTAGGTTCCAGATCTCAGTGTCTAGTTGATCTTGACAACACATACTGTCAGAGTTTACCAAAACAACTTAAAGATCAAGTCCTTATTCTTTAAAGTTTATAGTCTTAAAGAATTCATAAAGTACTATCAGAACAGTGAAGACAGATACCACTAGTAGTCTCACTTAAGGATGGATTTAATGAATTCTTTTGTGAGATTTTTGAGAAAAAGGGTACACTGAAAAAGTAATAATTATACAAAGGAAAAAGACTAAAAAAGATGAATTAGAAAAACATGAAGGAGGGGGAAGAGGATTAGGAGAAAAAGAGGGAAAAGGGGAGAACTAGATATGTAAAAGAACAGGAAGGAATACAAAATACTGAAGTTAAAACAAACCCACACATTCTAATGTGATAAGAACAGAAAGGAACAGAAAAAATATAATTTTCTTTACGACTTTTTAAATAAACAGCAGCAGGGAAATGGAATGTGTATCTAATTGAAGTGAGTTCAGCTATGAGAGCCAAAGGTTCATAATTTCAGCAAAGCAGATCTATAAATATATCACAGATGAAACCCACCAGCTTATCAGTACTTCCTAATACTGAAGTTGGCAAAGGCTGGCTGGATATAGTTCCTTGTTTTAAAGCAGTATCCATGCTTGATTCTTTCCAGTCTGTGTTGGAGATCTGAGGGGGTTTTACCACAGGGGCTGAGCTCTGTTTAAGTATCGGCCAATTTCCATCATTAGCTTGAAAACAGACAAAAATACTAGATTTAAGATAATCCATACTAGCATTGCAAACAAGCAAAACAACATATGAAATAAAGTATCTTAGATTACAGTGGGATTAGTTTTATTTTAGAAGTGAGATAAATCAATATTTGATTCAGAAATCAATACTGAAAGCCAAATCACTGCATAGAATGTGCTGTTCACTACTCTTTAACATTCAAATTGCACTGAAAATTTCTATAGAAAAAATGTGATCAAAATTTTGGCTTGAGTGTTGCATATTCTGCTATTAGAAGGCAAACAAATTCAGAGTAATAATCCATACAGAAACACTTCATCAACACAATTCTTTGGGTACTATCCAGAGACAAAGTCAAACTACAGTAAATGTTAAGTCTATGTAAGCCCTGAGTGGACTTACTCCAAATTTAAACTATGGTTACCAGATTCATTCACCCATAACAGGATGCAAAAACTCCCTTCAACAGCAGGGTGGAACAAAAGCACACATTCCTTTGCTGGAAGTGGTGTTAACTCACCTTTTGTTTTTCCTCAACATACTCACCTGATTTAGAATTGCCCCAGAGATTTAATATTAAATAAATTTATGAAGTCAGATGACAACTTTAATTCACAGCATCAAGACACAAGTCATGGGCTTTTATCTTCATCATATGCAAAAAATCATGCACAGCTGCACATAAACTGAAGCAACAAATCCTTAATGAAGTCCTAGATGCATGGATGTTACTTTATTAACTGTGTGAGACTATTTCGTTTCAATTCTCTAAGTAAGCAAAAGAGTTTAAGTAGGCTAATAATTAGATATGGTTTATAGTAACTAAATAAATCCTATAGTAGATCCTAAGGATTTGATTTGCCTTTAGAAGACTAAACTTCAGGCACGTCTTCCTCTAAGGAGACTGGAGATCATTCCTCCACCCCTATGGCTTGTAATTGTTGTAGTGGAGCACTTAAATGCATAAAGGTGAGTTGTAACATGTAATTAACTTTACTACATGATAGGAGCTAAAATGGAGGGGGATTGTGCATTTGTGGAGATTCAATGAGATTTCTGAACCACACAGTAATACAATATCAAATGAAAATCAGGTATTTAGAGGCCAAGTTTCCTATTTCAGTTTTAAGCCTCTAGAAAACAGAATCAGCAGGACTATTTCTAGAATTCTCTGTCTGGTATAGTAGATAGTGTCAAAATAAGCTGCATAGGAACATTCTAATGAGAGTGAATTTTCCATCACCACTCTACTTTCTATCCATGACCCTTACCCTCTTTGTTGAGTATCTCTAAAACAGGATTAACACTTGTATATTTTTACACTGAGAACACAGTATATATTCCAGAAATCACTTTTCACACTTGCAAACTGCCAGGAAGTAAAGTAATGAGGCCCAGCTTTAATATTGGCATTACCAGCTGTAATACTGGTGTTATCCAAGAGCTGAAAATGTTGTGGGTTTTGTTTGTTATTGTTTCTAATCATCTGGTTATCAACAGTGAGACCAAACAGGTGTCTAAACACTTAGGCCCTAAATAATGGCAAATTTTCCAACTATGCACTGAATTAATGCTTACTGTACAAAATACACAAGACATTCTATACCTCCTGTAAGGTTACAATTCAGTAAAACCTTTGTTTTGAAGATCAGTGAAAGGTGTTATAATTGATTCATGCTAAACATGAAAGCATCTGGATTTGTTAGTTATGAGGAAAGCACTTACAGAAACAACAGCAAAAGACATGACACATTTAAACATCTTACCTGCAAATTCAACACTTTTCTATTTGAAAGACAGATACACAAAAACTTATTGTAAGCAGCATGTTTATCCCTAGATTCTGAGGTAACAGACTGGAAGTAAATTCAGACTCTATTCTCTCTCTGACCTACACTGTGAGGGTGGGGAGTCAGTGGCACAAGTCATGCAGAGAAGTTGTGGATGTCCCACCCCTGAAGGTGGTGTTCAAGGTCAGGCTGGATGAGGCTTTGAGCAACCTGTTCTAGGGGGATCAGATGCCAACACCCTCCTGCTCTCAGCCACCCCACAGCCAACTGGCTCCATCTACCCCTCCAAATGCACCCTCTTGCCTGTGCCTGTAAACGTAACACCCAGTGTATTTCAGCTCTCACCAGGCCATTGTGCATTTACAGAAATAAGACAGTGACACACAGACACAAAAGGTTTTGTGCATTTTCTCTGACTTTCCCTAAAATTTTTGTAGGTCTGGATCCAGGTTACTTACTACAGCAATTGAAGCATGCTCCAAGTCCAATGGAAGGCAGCAAGACTCTGGGTATTGCTTGGGCAGAGTGAGCTTTTATCCTAACTCTGGGGTCAGTGCAACACGGAAACTTGAGGTTGCCCACAAAGTAACTCAAACTAAGCCTCGAATTAAGTAATTCAATTAAGATGTATTTTACACATCTAACCAATCCAAAATATACTAAAACACTTTAGTGACTGTCAGAAATTTCTAATATTGAGAAAATGTTGAGGTTTTTCAGAGAAGAAAACTCATCCCGGTATACTACTCTAGTACTCCTGGGATGAATTTGCTGCAAATCTGTTTCCTTCAAAGATGAAAAGCAACTTCTCAACCAATTTACATTTCAACAGCATCATCTACACGCCAGACCACAACACAAGCTCTAAAGATGCTGTTTAATATGCATCTGTGTACAAGAGCTCAGATGACCATATTAAAAACTGAGTTCTTAGCTAGCCAGAGATCTTCTACGGACTCACAGTGCTGGGTGTCAAACAGAGTAGGTGCCAGGCGGATGACATTGTGAACAGCAGACTGAAGAGAAGTGGGAGGTGACAGAATAGGATCCACTATTATGTCTAAATCAGAAACCTTCCAGGTGTCTGGAGATTTTTTCACACACCCACAGTCTGTCTCTACCGGACGCACCAAGGCAGATCCAGTTACACAGAAAAAG
>VYZP01068517.1:280-15563 GCA_013400635.1 Hypocryptadius cinnamomeus | reverse complement strand
TCTATCAGATATGGTCTGAAGCTCAAAAGAACTAAAGCTTTGCTCCCCATCTCCTTAAATTACCTTCATATGGCACATAAAGGAAGGTAAGAAAAGAGCCAGTGTGGGGAGTCTAAAATATTATTGCGAATAACAGGAGGATGAAACAGGATAAAACCATTTCCCTTGATGATCAATGTAAATTTTTGTAATACTTGAGCCATTTTGGCTGTACAATAATTTTGAAGCACAACACTGAAAATCCCAGTGTGAGAAATGGCTGGGCAAGACACAGCACAGGCACAAGACAGAACCAATTTGATTTTCTTCTCAAATACCCATTAATTTTTGCTTTGCTGTGCAATGGGACTGTCTATCCCTAAAGATACAGCTTTTGCTTGAATTAATTGTTTCATTGTGAACAGTTCATGTATTTTTCATATGAAAGCTGCTGACTTGTTTTTTAAGCCCTTCAGAAGCATCTTAAATGGATTTAGATCAAAAATCTAAAAAGGTCAAAATTCAAATCAAGTCAGGCAAAGGAAATTATTTTTGAAGAAAAACACTAATGTGATCATCCATCTCTGTAAAATGCTTGTTAGAACAAGCATATTTCAAAATTACACATTCTGCTCTGAGATAAACTTTGACATCAGGTGCTGATGGCACACAAAGATTTTATAGTTAGTTCACTAATCCCCCATTTTCTAACACAAGTAAAACTTGTGTTAGAAACTTGTTCTAACACAAGTAAAACTACTTAAGGACTGCTCTTATGCCAGCCTTTTGTGCCTGAGTTATCAGGATGATGATAATCTACAATTTGCCAATTTAAGTCTCAAGTGTAAAACAAATATATTTGATTTACTGAAAATCTCCTTCAAGGAGATTTTTACAGTCTCCTGTGTAGAGTGCTGACTTTCATATCATGGCAATCCACTGAACAATATAAATTTATGCCAAGTTCATTGAGTCATGTTTTTATCTGAAGTCTGTCATGGAAATGACAGACGACAAAAGAGACATAATTTAGAGTAGCTGCAGTTTGGATGGAGGAAGGTTTTTGTGGATGATGCTTGGGAACAATTAAGATTATTTATCCACAATCAATTACTTATCCTGTAGAAGAATCTGAATCTCAACATTTGGATTACTTCTCATAAGTTCAAGCCCCTCCTCTTCTGCTAAAGATATTTAGTTGTCTGAACAAACCCCCAACTACCTTAGAGGGCAGAATTTAGCCAGGTACCAGATGAACTGTGTAATAACTTAGTGGCAGTCAGACACGTCACTAAGGAGAGCTCTGGAAACCCTGTCCATCAAGTGGCCTCCCAAATCCACCCATGTACATCCAAATAGTTACATTAGCACAACCCATAGAAACCAGTTAAACCATGAGGAATAATTTCACTATAAATCAGCATATTCTGTTTTCAGGAAAAATCCTTGCTCCTTTCTTATACACACAGTAAGACACTGTCTAAAGCATCAAATGAACACAACTCAACCTGAAGGCAAAGAGATTCCTTTAAACCTGACTAAAGTCTGAATCAATAATTTCTAAGCTTTCCCACAGTTCCCTAGCTACTGTCGTCCACGCCTCAGAAGCTCCACACCTCTCTGGAGAAGTCTGTATTTATCACTTTGACTTTACAGTTTACACAGAGAAATAATTCATCCATTAAACCAGATGTTACCTAAAAATTTACAGATGAAGCTTACACCAGATGACAGCAACTGAAAAGCAAAAAAGAAAAAACAACAAAAAAATCCCAAAAAATCCCAAAACCAAAACAAAAAAACCCCCAAATTCCCAGACAACCAGAAAACCAGAAAAGAACAAACAGATGCAGCCTTGAAAAACTATTGCCATAAAACTTCATGGGGTTCAGCTACACATTGCTTAATCTTCATTGCATAAAATACAATAAGAGTTTGGGGACACTTATTGAAGCCTTTTGCTATAACTGGCAAAGAGTTTTAAAAATACTAGCATATGTTTCAAAATCCTGGAAAAATAGTTTAGTTCACAGCAAAGGAAGCAAATTGCACCACAGCAGATGACTGGTACATCTGCACAGGATGGAAAAAGTCTTTATCACGCTGACCCCTCTGCTACAGGATCTATCCATTATAACTACAGACTTGATGATCTTAAGAGCCTTTTCCAATCTAAATGATTCCATGATTCTCAGTCATGTCAGAACACACACCTGCAAGAGACTTGGCACACTGTTCTGATTTACCTCTGTCCTGGCTACCTGATCACAGATGAACACAATTTTTTAATATTATTACTTATTTACATAAGAATCTTTACGTTTGAATTCAAACACTTTCACAAGCTGAGAAATTTCAGCTTTGCAACTGCAAAAAAATTTGCCTGATAAATAGATTGCTGGAGCTTTTATTCAGTCAGAATAGACTGAGCAACAGCCTGGAAACAGGAGCAATTTTCCCCCATGACAAGGAGTTGCCCAAAATTAATCACGTCAAAGGGGTCCTTAACTGTTTGCTGATCTGGCATTTCATTACTTTTGTAACCACCTGTCAGTGGATTCTGAAGTGGGGACAACACAGCTGTTGTGTCTCTTGCCAAAGGAAGAAACTCAGCTGTGTGACAGCGCCAGTTGGACACTCCTGAGCTGTGGGGCTGAGCCAGCACCTTTGGTGGGATTAGGTAACTCGAATTTCCCAGTGAAAGATGTTCAGTTTGGGATTTGCCTCAGACTTCTTTTACCCTACACAGGCACCTTGCAAGTCCCCATGGCTCCCTCCAAGCTGTCAGCTACAATTCCCCGCTCTGCTGTCACACCCCAAGGGTTTCAAGCTTCATTCTTCATCATATCTACCAGGAGGGGAGAGAGACAAATCTCTGCAACTGCCAGAACTCTGTCCAACAGGCTTCCCCATCATCTTTTGTGTGCTCCTTACCTTGAGAAATGGACTCAAACCAGGAAAATGCAGAATAATGTTTAGCCAGTGTTAAAGCCCAACCATTTCAGACCTCACAACAGCTGACAGTGCACTCAAAAACTGGGAGCAGAAATAAGTACATACCAGTTTTTTGTCATAGGAGACAAAATTACCTTCATTGCACTATACAGAGATTGATTTATTTTTCTTTCCAAGCTTTCTCCTACTGTTCCAAAGTATCAGATGGTCACAAAAAGTGTCAGGAAACATCTGATGTCTCTGTGCTCTACAGTGTCCTTTCCTAGTCCTAATTCTGATTCTGACTGGACACACTTGGTTAACCCCAGCAAAAATTAGAACTAATAATTAATAATTAAATGGTATGATTTCATAATCATAAACAATTCAAATATTATATTAATAGCACAGGAACTTGTGAGAGGTCATGCAACTATGAAACATAATCAACTGTTCACTTAACAAATACCTAGTCATAAGCACAGAATTTTAATGGGCAGAATTCAAATTAAAAGCTGATCAAAATGCAAAAACTTAATTAGTTTTGAACATAAGCATCTTAGCTGAATGCCACTGTCCTTCATGCATTTCTGCCTGTGATCATTTCAACTACTTCAATCACTAGATAACAAGTCACAGTGTCTTTATGAGAAGACACAAGAATATATTTTTTGCAACTTGAAACATAATTCTGTGTATTTACAAGCTAAAAAGGTCTATGAAAAAGCAACAATAAAAGAGTGACCCATTTCAGGTAAGGCTCAGAAGGCAACAGCAGGCAATGTATTACTGCCCTTTTTCCCCCTGTCAAGGACACACTCCAAAGGTTTACAGAAAATTTACATCTGCGTACTTTAAAGATTGAAATCTTCAGTAACTTTTCCTGCTTTTTCATATGTAGAATACACTGATTCAAAAAATTAAAAATAACAACAGACTGTTTCACAAGCACTAAACTGTCTGACAGTTCTTACTGAAATATTCTTAGTATGCATACAAATCTTATGTTTGTCCCTTCAGCATATCCTGTTGCTAAGGTCTTTGGCTCTACAAGCAATTGTGCCCAGTGGACCACTGAGATTTCACCTCTCATCACAAAACTTCTATTTGTTCATGTCCTTGAACAACTTCACTAACCCTAAATCTTTTATTCTCTGTCAAGACAAGTTCTACTATTTCTTGTAGCTTCCAAACTAATGATGTGCATGAGAACCCCAACCACTTTATAAATGCTTTATAAAAAGTGGGCTCCAGCAGAGTGCCCTCAGTAAGTCATGAAGCCTCCCACATTCCAGTGCTGTTTTTAAATTAAAAGTCTCAGCCAATCCTCAAAATAAGAAAGATGCAGTAAGAGATAAAGAAACAGTTTAGTTCAGTCCTAATTCTCATACTGAAAGACTTCAGTTAAATGCTGCAGTTCCCACTATATCTTTCTTTCAGGTATTATCAACTCTTGAAGAACTTCCCTGAGGTTCACATCAGCAAAGAAAGTTTAGAAATTTGAGTAAATATGATGGAAGTGATACTACCCAACATTTTGAAGCCTTTGCCATGATCAATAGGTATTTTAGCATGACAGTAATATAAAAAAAATGCAAGAAACCCACTGAATTCTACCAGATGGAGTGGAAAAAACTCCATGATGTGGTAGAGGGAAAGACCCACAATCTGGGTGCTACAAGACTTTTATACTCATGTATTCATGTGCAGGTCTGGATGGAGATGTGATGTGTGTGATGGGACTGTGGCTCAGGGATGTCACTTGCACACAGAGTGGCCAGTGGGACATGGGAATTCCTGGTCCCACCACCTTGGTGGCTGCCACAAAAGCTCCATTTAATTGTACAAACTGAAGTACAAACTGAAAAGAAGCATCTCGTGCCACAGTAAGGGCACAGGCACATGGCAAACTCTTGTAAGAAATGACATCTGGGAATATTTAACTGCTTGTGAAGTAGACACCATTTCACAAACTTAAAATGTAAGCACAAAGCTGTCTCTGCATGACAACCAGCAAAAAGGTATCACAGAGACATTCTGGAAACAGAATGAGCTATTATTTCCCTCCTGGCAGCCATCATGGTTGAGAAACACTTGTGGACTCCCTGTGACCCCAGAATGGGCTTTAAAGATTGTTTAGTGGCTTTTCTGTGGTTAGACAGAAATAGCTCACTTTTGGAACAATCTGTTTCAGCAGTGAGCATACACATCCAGTCATTGCCAGCTTCATCCTACTTCTCTGAAAGGAGGGAGTGCTCATTAATGATTTGGCCATGTCTTCTGAAAGGCAAACCTTTGGGGAATTTCAGAGATGAGCACTAACTGGAAAGTGTGTATCAGTCAACCTTGGGGGCTGCTGGAGCTAACTTGTGCTGCCTGAGGCTTTCTAGCAAAATCCAGACAGATTTAGTCACTCTATTCCTGCCTGCCACACAGGCAGGCAGGCTTCATTCTGTTGGAGCTCTTTCAGGACAAAAATACTTATAAATGTAGGAGATTCAAGTAGTTTTTGTTAAAGACAGAGTGGCATTGAACGCCCATGACAGATTGGCTCAGTAAGAATTTCACTTGTGTGCAGACCCCTCGCTGCACCTCAGTGCTCCTGGTTTTTCCCTGGACTGCAGCTGCTCTGCTGCTCCTGTGTTTTTGGTGGAAGTTCTGGGTCATCCCTGCTCTGACATGTTGGAGAGTTTATGGATGGAGCCCCAGACTGCAATCAAACTACTGACAGAACTGGGGCAATAGGATAGGAGAACTTCTAGCTTTTCTTTCAGATTTAAAAGCACTTAGTCTCTCTGATTGCAGCATTGGCACTCAATAATAAAATTACTGAAACAAACTGGTCCGAAGATTATGATGTCAAATGCAGCACTTTGGAATTTTATGCAGGCTTACCATAAAATAAATACCCACATGATGTTTAATCTCATTTGTTTTTTCACCTGAATTTACATTTTATTTTCTTAATAATAATAATTTCCAAAGTTCTTTTGGTTATAACAGCAATATCATCCAGCTGCCTAATCACTGCAGAAATATCAGTTCTCCCAGGTGTTGCCTCTTTTGAATGCTAAATAAAGGCAGATCGCTCCAATGAATACTGGTGGGAAGGGCTAAGTGTAGGGCTCACTAATAATAAGTATCAACATTTTAATATTAACTGAAGAAATATTAACAGAACAGCCTGCAAGAACTGCTGGATTGGCATAAGAAAGTTTATTCTCTAAAACACAGGCAAAGACCAGCTGCAAAGGAAAAAAAGGAACATTTTCTACTCCATTAGTCAAGGAACTACAAGACAGCTCAAGGTCACAATTTTAGACATCTGAAGTTGATTTAAACAAATTCCATCCAGACTTCCTATTCTTACCTAAAATTACAAGTAAGCTTTATTGATGCTTGTGGTGTCCACCATGTGCCAGTGGTAATGTCAAAGGAATGTCATCATGTCAAAAGCATCCCTTGAGTTACAACTGTCAAAAGCATTTCCAAGACTGTGGTAATTAAAGACCAAAGAAATCAAGGTGGTTATTGCAACTGAGTATCAAGGTAACTCAGAACAATTCGCTGGAAGTTCACCCTCCAAATGAAATAGGTTCTATATTACAATCTTTTTTCTTTCCTGAAAGCTTCCAAACACTTGAGAAAACAATAAAGAGGAAAAAAAAAGTATGGCTTTAAGTACCCCAAAGACATATAGAGGTACCATAAAAACTGTACTTTCATGTTGAAACCTGGTATGTGAAGTTAGCGAGGAACAGCAAGATTTTATCATTCAGTTGAGAAAAACAATGCAAATCCCACCCAAACCCCAAACTCAAACCACAGATGGGACACAGTGACACAATTCCAACACAGCCTAGGTTTGCTCTGTGTCTGCAGGCACACTGCTGAGGCTTACAGATAATTTATTGCTTATTCCAGGCAGCAGACCCTGTACCTCCCCGCCAAACCAGCGCTGTGCAGAAAGAATTTTCCATAGCGCTGTTAATACCTTAAAACCTCAGTTAACCACACATTTCAATGGGAGCAGAAGAGAGAATAAAGTATCAATCTTTGGACATTTTTACTGAAACAAAAGGAAAGGGGGTGGGGGGGACTTTCTAAATTTGCTTTTCTTGAATCTGAGACAAAAGACCACATAAGGACAAGGAGTTTAAAACAGAGATCAATATTACATGCATTAGCATGCCTGTTTAGCACTTCCCTGCTCTGTTTAATTGCTAGTTATTGGCATACATATAAAGTTTGTATTTCAACAGTTCTAACAATAACATTTTGACTACCATAACCTTCCATCTAAGTACTGAACTGTGACATTCGTTTTCTGTAACAGCAATTTAGACACAAATATTACATTTTAAGTACTGCCAGCAACTGTTTGCCATCACAATTGAAATCTAACCAGACAATACTTGAGATCTTGCATTCGTTGTTTTAAATAGATGATGGAACAGTATTTTTTAAGCAGAGCTTTTCCCTGATGCCAGCAGGTGGCAATAGCTCTGCCCTAAAAAGCTCAGAGAAACCTGTTTCAAAAGGGGAATGAAGCACTGCATCCCCACCCATCCCTGCTGTACCGGGGAGGCTTGGAATTAAATCACCCAACAGAGCTCTCCAAAGAAATTCCTCTGCTGTCAGCCCCAAAATTCACTGCAAATCATTAATGTTGTAGCTGAAAATGGAGCCCTAAGGCTCTAAGAACACTTAAAACAAGGTAATTATTTCATGCCTGATTTGTGAGAGCGAGCACTTAACATAGAGTGCTGCTCTGCTTTGATTTGTGCATGCAGGTGCAATACCCATGGTTAATGTAATGAATTTTATAAAATACATATATGGTAAGTGGTTTCATTATCTCTGGTTTATGACATTTATGGACTCTGGGTACCAAAGTCTTCATTGTTATATGCAACTCAATAGTCTGGGATGTGACTGGTGAAGAACTCAGCAGAAATCAAAGTAATCATCCATCTTTCATGGCCTCTGACATCTAAAAAGAGTTTTACATAAGCAAGTGCTTTTTAACAATAGCTATTTTTCCAAGAAAACATGCGAAATGGGAACACACCTCACCTGAATCACAGGTCTGAAGAACCCAATAATCATGCAGAACCTCAAACTCGTCCCTTACTATTATCTATGCAAAGCTAATGTGACAGCTGTGGAAAGCCACAGGGCCAAAGGCAGTCTGTGCATCCTGCAAGGAGGAAGAAATGCCCAAGGAGCTGCTTTGAGAAGTATGACCTGCCACCTCACAGACTGCCCACCCCCCAGCCTGTACTAACCAAAGAGCTGAGTTAAAGCAAGGTCACGACTTTAAATCAAAGGAATCAATAATTCCAGTTCATCTTGTGCCAGTGAGGGATTGATGTTACTGCCTCCATTCTCAAGGAAACGAACCACACGTGCAAACAGCACATACAGTAATTTCTATGACTTAAACTTATTAAGCATATTGAGTTACTCAACAGCCCTACTGCAGAAATGTGTTGATTTATTTTCCCTCAAAAGCAAAAAAAAAACCCCAAAAACTCTAAAAACTTAATAATTTTAAGAAGGGAAGATACAAAAATTTTACTGTGTCCCATGTTGTGATTATTGACGAATTACTTAGTATGGAATAAAGGTATGTAAGATGTGGATTAGGGATGCTGTTAAAGGTACAAGCTGCTTTATGGAGGTCTGGGTTCAGCCCTGTTGAATGGTCTTTATCAGTAAAAATCCTCTACCACGTGGGTCTTTCCAAAATATTTTCCACCCTCCAAACAGAGAAAACTTAATTTTAGTAAATCCATTTCACAATGTAAAAGCCTAAAGGAATCTGCTGAGACAGTCTTCACAAATTATTTTTCTTTAAATTCAAACTTTATAGTCAATAACCAAATAAATGTGAAAAACAACTACTGGAAATTCTCCCCTCAGATAAAAAATCCACCTGCTCCCAAACACGAGTCAGTTCCCTCTCCTCGGCTCCAAGGCAGAAGGGGAAATCCCCATCTCTGCCAGCAGCAGCTCCCTGCACGCTGCCCCCGGGTGAGCAGCGCAGGGCTGTGCTCTGCCCGGAGGGAGGCACGGACGGCTCTCCATCACTCCCGAGGAGGACGAGCACCTGCAGAAGGTCATTAGCAGCAGCTCCTACGGGCAGTAAAAGGCTCTCTAAGGTACATTCCATGAGGGAGAGAGAAAAGCTGCAGGAATTATTCTCATGCTCTGAGCACGCTGATGGGAGACTGACAATTCTCTCCTACACGCTGGCATTTTTTTCTCTGCTGCTTTCCTATCTCCTTTGCCGGCTAGGAGCAAACATGCTTTTTAAACAGGGAACAAGACTATTTTCCTTTTAGTTCCTCTTCAGCTGACAAGAGAATGAATGAAACAAGCTGAAGGCTTGCCTCTTCAGCAGATGTATATTTAAATTTTGAACACCACACCATCCTCTTCTTTGGACCGCTTTTAAAATAAAGAACACTGACTCAAATATTTTTCCATTTAAATAACACTGTTTTTTCCAGACACCAGCATTTGATAGATAATGTTTTAGCTCAAGGGTCACATTTGTTTTTATATTCCAATTACCTCAATGCCTGCATCTGAAGAAGTTGTACCAAGAAACCCAAACAGCAGTTGGCATTCCCTGCCAGAATGCCTTTTAACCAGTAACCTGGAATAAGATCCAGAAGCATGTTTAGCAGCAAGAAAAAGGAATGGGTAGAGAACAAATGTACAGACCATGTTTCAAACTAACCAGCCCTGCTTTAAAATCCTATTTTGTGCTGGGTGTCTCCAACAAATAAATTCTGCCTTCAGTTTAAAAATTAAACATTTCCCAGTCAGAACACATTCACTTCATAACAAGGGTTTTCAAAGATCCAGAATTTGCCACTGGTTGAGTAGAAATATCGTGCTAGAGCTATTAATAGTAATTCTTAAGTAATCATCTGAAAGAAATGTGAACAGTTTCAGTTTAGATTACTGTGTTGCTCTGGTCACTATTTTAGACCTAAAATGCAGCTACAACATACAAAGTATTTTATTTGTACAGGCATTAAATGAAAATATAATTATGTTATAACAATAACTAAAAAAAGTCCTCCCTCTTTAGCAAGTTAAACAGTTAAAAAAAAAGACTAGACTATATCTCCTATTAAAGTTATAAATAAAATTCCACCCTCAATTATGTAATTACACCCTTACAATATTTCAGTACATATATAGATTTCACCATCTTTATATATGCTTAAAATGAGCTTATTGTGGTTTTCAGCTCTGCCATGAAATAATTTCCTTTTAAAATAATTTTAAAGTGTGATGTCTTAAAGATTTGTGCAGGAAGAGTGGCTGAAAGGATCTGAACATTAAAATTCCACTTATTTTACTACCTACTCCTGCATCACCAATAAGTCAGGCTCATCAAGGATTAAGGACATGGTATTCTATATTACTTTATCCTTCTATTCTTCCTCTTTGCTCTTACCAGTTAGCAGAAATGGATTTAAAATATGCATGTGAGATTTCTTAAGTTCCTCTTCTACATCCCTTTCACAAATCACACTGGTGTATGCAACCATTAGACTGTGATTACATGTCTGATAACCTCCTCCCAGGAAAGACCTCGTGCCTTGGAGTTTGGCTGACAAAGACTGTAATCAGTTTCAGATCTTCTTTTAATTTCTGTTTTCACACAACTCACTAACATATATCAGATATCATTGTGCTGAAGTACATACTCCAAATCAAACAGGACAAACAGGACTGCACCCTGTCACCCAGCTGCTCCAGGTTTTCATACTTACTAGCATTGGGAAAGATATTCAGAATACAATTCTGCATACATCTTGATTTTCTTTTCTAAATAATTTTGAGGCAGAGAGGGAGCGTTTTATGTTCTGGTTCCTACTGATTATGAATATTTCAATTTATCTAACATTTAAGAGCGAGCACATCAAGAGATTTCTCTAAGAGATTTCTCTAAGACTACTGGTTATAATCACAACTCTTCTGAGTGCTGCCAACATACATGCAGATGTGAATATTCTCTTGATCCTGCTACTTTCCTGAATCCTTTACTCCCTCTACTATCATTCTTTACATGGTAAATTTGAGAACCATAATCCTATATCAAGAGATTTCTCTTTGATCTGACGACTTGGTAAGAGAAATACTAGTTTCTCCTCTAATTACTGCTGAATTAAGCATGAATTTTCAATGCAGACCCTTGTAGAAAGGCTTCAAATAATCATTTCAGCAATAAAATCTTCTACCAATACTTTCTGCATGGCAAAACAAGCCACATCTACCCATGGACAGCAGAGTACCTGATTCCTGAAAGATTGCTCTGGGGCTAATCTTTCTGTGGTAACAGCAAAAGTCTGTAATGCTGCTTCCCATGACATACTGAAAACAGATTCTCAGTCTTCAAATGTGTAAATATGCACATACATTCTTTTTGCATTAGTAAAGCAGTCACAGGAACTTTTACAAATGTATCTGATGATGCAAAACAAGTATAATGAACATACATGTCTGTCTTTATCTACAAGGGGGGAAAGTAACATGGTATTTTTAGAAAAATCTAATGTTCTTACCAAAAAACAGTATTCTAATAATTTTAAGAGTCTCATCTGCTATGCATGTCCCCTGTTGGACGTACCCAATCTGTTGTCTGAGAATCCAGCTAATGAACTCCCGTGAATTTATTTTTTCTAACCAGTGGAATCTAGTTAGCATCCAGGCTGGAATGCCAAGGTCATTAGGCACACTCCTGAAGCTGGGAAAGAGGGTTTGACTGCCTGCCTGACCTGCTTGCTCTCACTGCACAGGCAATTCACTTTTCCCCCAAACAGGTTTCCAAGACATTTAAACCCTTCAGCAAACTAGCAGATATGAGCAACAGGCACACAGTGAAAAATAACAGCATTACTGAGCATCTGTTAACATGCCATTAATTTTACATGGAAGGAAGATGCTCAGGAGAGCGCTGGCTAAAGGAAAACAGAGCTTCCCAAAGACAGAGCTCTTCTGCTCTCTCGCCTTTGCAGTGACCGCCCTTAGAGAGGGGAGTGCTTCTTTATATTGAGAAAAGCAGGATTCTCCATGAAGCATTAAACTCCCCTGGCACGGAGATGTTCCTCTAACAAAATTAATAAAAATGGCTGAAAACAGCAAATCAGCCAGCTCCTCTCTCTTTATAGATTTCTGTTCCAAATCATTCTCCTTTGGGGACTCTGGAGACCTGCCAGCTAATTGTGTGGACAGGATGGCTCTAGGCTTGTCTCTGATCTGACTATGATGTTATTATTTCTTCATAATTGTTTACTGTATAAAATCAACATCGCTCTCTCCAGAGGAAGATTGCTCAGAGTTGCTCATGAGAGCGTTTCAGCTCAGTTGTGGGCCCGCTGTCGTCTTGACAACATACTCATGTCAAGGTTAATGCCACATCAAGGCACTGTAAGTACCTCCTTCCCTTGCAGTTATTCTTTCAACTGTAAGGGTAGTAATGCAATTTAAAGTTTCTTCATTCTTGGCTGACCTTTAGGAGTATTGATTGCAATTACACACAGAGAAATTTCAAGAGAGAAATTTCTCTGAGTACTGTGGGAGTAATTGTAGCTGTGGGGAAAACCCCTGGATTTTGGGTTGTGTTCAGAAAGCACAGCCCTGAAAGCAATCACCTCTACATTTTGTCCTGGCTGAGAGAGGGACCCTGCCCATGACCTCTCTTGTGCCCCTGGAGCTTCATATGGGAACCTTCCCATTGCAACCCTATCTGTACAAGTGAGATAATGCTTTTTATTAAGTTCATGGGGATTTCATAATTTGATGTTCATGAAGAACAGAACTGCAAGGCTTTCTGAGCTACTGCTACATGCAAAACTTCCCTAAATCTTGGAAAACAGAGTCCCAATGCAGAACCGTGAGACCACACTGAAAGAAAAGATACAGCTCTTCTTCTTTTACTACAAAGTAAATAATTTAAGAATATTCTTGCTCACTGTCCTGGAGCCATCCTTTATGTGTCCCTGGGCAGAGCTGGAGGCAGAAAGATTTGCATGTCAACAGCTATTTTGTTAACTGGTTCAGAAATACCAAGGGCAGCAAAGCACCTGCCTGTGCTGGTGCCCTGGGCAAGACATTCCTCTCTGTGTTATTGTAATACCAGTCATGTTTATGTAACTGATTAAATAATGAAAAATACATCTCTACTGCTTGTGGTACATGCATGATCTTACAGGCACACCCATTGCACATCACCCATGCTGCTTAAGCTCTGACTTGGACTCGGTCAGATTTATTCCTGTGCAGTATCTCTCTCCCCCAGGGCCACTGCCAGCCACTGAGTTCCCAACATTCAACACAATCCAAATGGTATATTCTTCTTGAAAAATATGTGGATGCTTTAATTGTCTCCCTGGGTTTCTATGACAACCACAGCAACATAAACAGCCTTGCTGGCAGCCACAGGAGACTGAAATCTCCGCTCTCTTCCCTCCCCTCCCCAGAACTTCTCAATGTAGAACATAGCGTAACCAAATAAATGCAATTAACAATGGAGGTGGTATCCAGTACACCTGGCTGGCACTAGGGAAATGTCTTGGAAATAAAATGCACTACAGTATTTTATGGCAACAGCCAAAGCATTGCCCACTACACCAGAGCTATCAAAGTACCTTGGGACCAACAGCGAAAAACAGCGCAAAGCTATAAATACATAAACAGAAGTTTTCTATGTCAGTCTGCATGGCTGCAGAGAGCTTTAAAAAACACATGACAAGGCCTTTTCTGTCAGTGCTTCTGAGCACCTCTCACCTTGGTGGTAGGTTACCATCAGGAATAGATAAGCCCCTGAGTAAATGTCAGGACAGTTGGGGTTCAGATGGCTGCAGCTCCCAGCTTTCCAGCAGGAAAATCATAAACAAGATGTGATCACAGCAGCAGTAAAATGCTCTGCACGGCACCGGCAGCCCGAGCCCAGGAGAAGCTGTTTCTCTAACTCCTTCATCAATATCATGAGAGCTGCTGCTTCTGCTAATGCTCAGACATCTGAGGTCCAACAAGTCCCAAACAAATAGCTCAGAAACAAATTTCTTCTCTCCTGAGCAAAATTAATGGCAAAATAGATTTTCCATGAGCCAAGCGTAACCCTGGAGGTTTTAAGCCATTTAAACTCATTCATCTACCACCGGATGCATGAAGCCATCAGGATACACAAGAGTTACAAAAGAGGCTGCTGATAGTTACAGCCATCAGCTGTCCAAAACGCACAAAATCATCTCTCCAATTATTATACTACTATTATACTACTTTCTGATCACCATAATGCCATGCATATTTTTAAAGTAATAGCCCCTGTATGTTTAGCTTGTGACAAAGTAACTTTGTGAAAGAAAGGGCTGCAATTTCTTTCCCCAGTGCCATTAGTCTCAGGCACTTGTTCTCCCTGTGCTGCCAGGGAGATACAGATGCCTCTGGCTGCTCTGAGACTCAGCTGGGGATGGAACTATGCTGTTTTCCCTGCAGCAATCTTCCCGTGGCAGGGAAATCCTATGGCTTTGTGGGACTGATTTTGCTGTAAAGCAGACTCAGGATTTGAGCAAACGAAGCTGGGGGGTGGTATGTGAACGTGAGCCCTTGGAAACAAAACGCTGTGGGGATTCCCCTGGGCCAGTAAGCAGAAATACACGTATCTGTGAAGAGAAGGAGCAGAAGGAAAAAAAGGCAAAATGCTTCCCTCTTCCACAGGGCTTGGAAGGCACAGAAGGCACCACCTGACATTGCACAGCTTGAAGGATGAGCTTTTTGAAAACTGCCTGATTACACAGAACAGGTAGAGGCAAGAGAGAAATTAATGAAATAAACACTAGAAATGGTGATGAATATTTAGAAAAAGAAATCTGTTTTCCATCTTTAGGCAGGACTTTCACAGTGGTGACTACCAGTATAACATATATAAAATTGTTTCATTTCCTTTTGAGGGATTTTAAGCAGGGTCCTCATGGCATGGAATTCTTGCACATGGAAAGAGTGCATTTTGCAATATGAAAAGGAAATATTTATTCTTCCCTATCTAATGTGCTCCAATAGGCTGTACAGCAAAGAGTCTACGTGAGACTGAATCATGAATATGAAATAATTGCTTATACCCACATTTGCTATGCTAAACAATAGCACTGGCTAATGAAATAAAGTTCAATTTTATCTATCAACTATTCATAACAAGTTTTTGTTTCCATGTATGTCTTTCTGCATTCTAGTGTGATTCTGCTAATTACAGACAAGCTACTTAAAACTACAACATATAGGGAACGAATGTTGACTTGGAATATAAAGAGACATCTGTTACCTTACAAATATGAGAGCCCACATG
>VYZP01068513.1:0-24444 GCA_013400635.1 Hypocryptadius cinnamomeus | reverse complement strand
TGAATTTTCACTCATCCTGTTGCATTATTTCACAGAGATGGATGGGAGTAGGAGGGTTGGATGGGTTAAATACCCCAATACAACAATTTAGGCTGTCTTCCATTTTGCAGATGGCTCTTCTCTAACTCAAGTGGATCATGGGCAGAGAGCGGCCTCAAATCTACACCAGGAAGAGTAAGTCAATCTATAAAAGGTTATGTGAACACATTCAAATATCAAAATGTTTAAAATGTTTTACACGGAAAAAAATATTAGTTCCATATAATCATGCATATAATCTATATGACTGAAGTAAAAAATTACCAGAAGTGTAACAAGAGGAGTAACTTTGATTTCTTTTAGTGGAGAAATATGTTCAAATACTATTAAAGAATATGNNNCTTTTAGTGGTGAAATATGTTCAAATACTATTAAAGAATATATTTGATACCTTTGCACCCACAGCTCTAACAAAAATATGTGGTTTTCATAGATAAATCTCCTTAAGTGCAAAGTAGGCTTTCACGTTGATGAAAACCACTTAAAAATAAGCAAGTTTTTCAAAGCAATTGGTGAACTATAGATATTGAAAATTATTGTGTGAAACTTTATATAGGAATGTCTCTTTATTTGCAAATTACTCTCTTGGTACAATTAAAAAAATGTATAAGCAGTAAATGACTAATGGTTCTATATTATCCCTCTTCATTAGTTTTGCACAAATGTTGCAATCACACAAGGAGAGGCACAGAAAAATTGTGCTTAATGTATGTAAAACTGCCAGAGACTGCTTTATTTTCTTCAGAGAGATCGTTCAGACTGACATTCTTAGCATGGCTTCTCCCTCACTTCTACCCTGATCTTCATCAGGACTGGAGAAGAAAATAGTAAGAGCAAAAGCAAGAACACTCATGACTGAAGATAAGAAAGGTTCAATAAAAGAAGGACTGAGGGGAAAAAAAGCCAAACAAACATACAACAACAATTACTTACCACCTCTGATGGCAGATCAATGCCCAGCCAAACTGAGCAACTGTCCTGGAAGATGGTTATTATGATTGTGCAGGACATCACACATGGAACCCTGCCTTTGGTCAATTCAGGCTAGTTGTATTAACTCTTTCTCTTCCCTTAATCTTTCCCACACGTAGCCTAATTGCTGAAGGAGTAGGTTGAGTAGAGTGAGAAAAAGACTTGTCATCAAGACTTGTCATCATTCAACCATAGCCAAAACATTGATGCGTTATCAACAGTGGTTTACTCACAAATCCAAAGTTATGAAGAAAGTTAGCTGCATTCCAGCCAAAACCACTACAGTCACAATATCTTGAAATACCTTTTGCAAAAAGCAGCTTTTTCATATTACCATCAGCAATCAAAACAGTGAAAAGTTGCGGGGTATGAAGTCAGGGCTTTTTGTTTAGTTTTGGTCTATGAAAGACAAACAAGTGGTACATTCTACTAGCAAACGTTAAGGATCATTCTATTCAAGTTGCCAGGATTGTTGATTCATCACAATAGTTCTGTCAGATTATATCAACCAAAATTGCTCTTGAACACAAGTACAGTAACAAAGTGATGCTGATGAATAAATTATCTACTCTAGAAATAAATAATCAAATATGAAAAGCTTCTTGACATGGTCTTTGACAGTAAAGAAAATATTATGTGATGATTACACTCCAATTCAATAGAAGCAGAAAACTGATCTATAAAATATTTAACAAACCAATCTGAGTGAAACATGCCCAGTCTCAGTGGTCTATGTGAAAAACTGAATTACTGCCTCTTCAAATTAATCTGAAACACTTTGGTATGCTCTTTTAATCAGAAGGTCACTTTAAAGATGACAGACAAGACTTCTTTCTATTTGGGCAAATATTTGAACTTACTACCTTGTTGTGTTTATATAAAACTGTGTGTATTGTCCTTGTGTAAGTACTTTTCTCTGTGACCTTTACAAGCATATAGCAAATAAATCTTTCCTTAGCTTTAAAGTGGCTGTCATAACAACACCACAGGGCTCTAGGCATGCTGCCTAACAATTTCAAAACAGTCTAATCAATTTCAAAACATTTTTCTTAGAAATTAATAGGTGTTGGTATGAAATGACTAATCAGCTTTAATAGTAACAGTTTGGGAGTTTTACTATGTTTCCCAGTTACATTTCCATATAGTTTTATAAATAAGAAAGCTGTATCGGTTTTTATTATAATGAGATTAAAGTGAACAGTTGCATTAAGGGAAGGACTCGTGCTGATAATGTAACATTTTCTGCAAGATTTGTTTTGTTGTTTTGGTTTTTTTCTCTTAAACAGATTAGGAATTATCTCATTGCAGTAAATTAAAGCAGACTTCCCATCAGAGCAGTGCCTAGGTAAGAATGCAGTCTCATTTTGAAAGTCATTATCTTTAAAGGAACGGTTCATATGATTTTTACTCCAGACAGGATTTCCAACTCAACCCCGAATCTCAAATTCAGGCTTCATACTTTCTCTGCTCTGGCCCAAATGAGGTTTATGCTCAGGTTCAGGGGTCCTGGTAATGTGTTGATCAGAACTAGGAGAGAATCACGTTTGAAGCACTTAGGCAAGCCATGAGAGAGTGAATAGAGGGAAAAAATATATCATAATGGTAATTTCTCTAAGCAAATTTAAATCTTAAAGATAAAATTGGTTTCTTCTGTGTCTTTGTAGAACATTCTCATCTGAGTCATGCTGCAGGATTGTTCCTTCAACATGTGATCATAAGAAGTTTAAACCAAAAGATGACTCTTCCTCCTGACATAACTTTGATCGGAAAAGTCCAGGGTAATAATTAATAATAGGATACTATGTATACTGTGACATGGATGGTAGGATTAATTGATACTGTCTCCATGTATATGTGTGTGGATGTGTGACTGAATCAGTAAACCTAAAATACATATTTAAAATTAATTACTTGTTCTGAAAAAAAGGAAGTCAAGAAAACCAGCTCTGTTGAATCCAATAGTACTGGTTGTCAATAATCTGACTTATTTAGAGGTTATCATTTGTAGATCCAGGAGGTGAAATTGATGATCCTCGTGGGTCCCATCCTATTCAGGATAATCTATGATTATAATTCCGATCTAATTCAGGATGTAACATGGCTAATCCATGAACAGCAGCATGTGTCTAAGAAGTTTTAAAATAAAATAGAACCAACCAGCCTTTGTGATATTCCTTAGTGTCAGCCTTACATCCCTTGAAAGACCTGGTATGAGGAATTCTGCCTGACACACATTAGGTACAGACCGGTCAAAGAAACCAGGAGATCCTTGAAATCCAAACAGATTAGTTCAGCTTAATTTTGAAAGCAGTGCAAAAATGCTGTACATAACAAAGGTATGCATTGCAAGCACTTATTTACACCACAACAAAAACTCTATGATGTACCATTAGTTACTAAATAGAATAAGCATAAATTACCTAAATACTAGTCCACTCTGGTCAGAACATTATAGGGTAAAAGCTAAAGCTTGTTGTCGTCTATCAGGGCACTGTGAAGGCTGGTGTCCCTCAGGAGGCAGGTACCTGTGGCGAAGGGACCTCCCCATAGGATGTCAAGACAGGGCTCCATGGCCAATCCTACTGCCAAAAGCCAAAGCCAGTGGGATGGACCCTGGCTGGCAGTCCCTGCCCTGCCAGCTCCCAGCCAGGGCACAGAGCAGTCCAGGCACCAGCTGGGGGAATTTGGCGTCTCCATGGGGATGGAGATGGGCCAAGGATTGGTCCAGGATTGGTCCAGGATTGTCCTGTTAGGGCATCACTGGGACAGGGACTGAGAGCCTCAGAGGGGAAGAAAAGAGGTCCTGGGCCAGGGGCAGGGGACAATGCAGTAGGCTCCTAAGTGTCACTTTCTTTGGTGATGATGAAGACAAATCTCAGTCTTGATCCCACCCACATCATTAATTCCAAGCTTGCAAACATGATGAGTCTTTCACTGTAAAACAAGTAGATTAGTAAAAACTAGGGAACCAGTTAGGATAAGGAAATTAATCAGAGGCAGTTTTGCTGAAATTGAGACACCTGTGTTTTGTACTGGAAAAGGTGTCAGAGGAGCTCTGGAAAAGCATCTTGTATTCCCAGGAACTCAGAACACAAGAAACTCACAAATTTACTATCAGAAATTCTTATGTAGTCTTTAAGTTTCTAGCTATATCACTCAACATAAAATTATGCATAAGGCTGTTTTAGAATTCAAGAGAATTACTCTAAATTGATTATATTAGTAGGGAGGTGGATTTAACTTAGCAGGCAGACATTCAGCTGGCATAGTCAAATTACTATGACTACTTCTAATGATGTCCTAAATAGTCAGCAACCTGCCAAATAATGAAAATTAATTCTATACATAAGAAGTTTTATCACAAAATATGTGGTTTAGGTTGTTTTAAATAGAGGAAAATGTCCCTAGCAGTTTACAAACCAATTCTTCCTTTCTTGATGGAATTCTGTGATGCTGAGCATTAACTGAAAATCCCTTCTGTGGACAATAGGTCTGATTTTCTAGTACATTGTTCCTTCTGCAGCTAGCATATTTGCATTTAATTTGCAAAAGCAAAATGTTTCTAATCTTTTTTTTCCAGATGTGATTACAGGAGTAGAATATCAGAGATTTTTTTTTTGGTCTTTTCTTCATGAATAGAACAGTATGATTCTGAATTTACTCTCTGGAAATGTAATGTGGACTTCATTTTCTATCAAAACAGTTTTCGTACCCCTGGAATGGAGCTAATCCTGGGGAAAAAAAAAGTGGAAAAAATGTAGCTCTCCAAACCACCTTAATTATATTTTGACCTATGTTTCCTATATTGGGGTTTTCTAACATGGAGAAAAATGTGTTTCCTTTCATTATTTTGATTAGTGTTAATTCAAATATGCTGAGTTAAATGGCTTTATTCCTTATGATGTTAAGTATCACAAGTAAAAATGAGGCTGTTAGGAATAGATTTCCAGCAGGCTGGTTATTATTTAGCAATAAATGGTTCAAAGCTAGTAACTCATCTTTCTGTAATTTGTAGCACCTGGTAGTGATCTGACGTTAGACTTCATCACATACTTTTTCCATATCATTAACCACAACCAGAAGTCACAGTTGCACAGCAATTGAACCAATGCTCAGAAACAGTGTGACAGACATTAGATTTGAAAAATTTATTACTTTGAAATACTTTGGCTATATTTAATGCCTTCTGTTTTTAAAAGAATTCAATAAAGCTCTGTGCAGATTGCTGTGGAGGGAAAGAAACACTAGAGTATCGCTTTGTGTCCGAATAGATCAAATCCATTTTGCAAATGAACTTTGCAATATGAAGATTTGAAATATATGATGGTAGAGTTCAAACTCAATAACATTAGGATAGAAAGCTGTGTGGTATGATCCATAGATTTTACAGTCCAGGTGACATAGAAGAATTCTGTACTCTGATAAGGAGGGGAAAAAAACTTCATAGGGTCCAAATCAGCCTAACACAAAGATGAAACCCCTCTAAGACAAAAAGGAGTCTCACATCTTGTGTTAGTCATATTCTACATGAACCAGTAGGTTTTTGAGGAAATATTTCTCTGTGTGGTGTGGAAATTTTTTGTCCACTTCTCAGCTCCCAACACTAAAAAATCATCCCTTCCTAAACTTCAGCTTAAGGAAGATCCTTAGTTAAAGTGGTAAAGGAATATGGAAATAATGAGATTTACTGTACCACACTTTAACATCTTCCCATCTGTAACATGAAATATTCTTCAATGTAAAAATTAAGTGAAGAATTTGTATTTTAATCACAATTTGGTAGAACAGTTAAACAAGAAGCCATAATCAAATTTCTTTGAAACAGTTTGAGTGCATTGCAATACCCTGAATATATTAGTGAGAAAGATAGAAGAATGTCTTCTTCTGGCTAAATGATGAAAAATCAGTTAGATAATTGGGACTCCTACATACACTTCTATTTCTCAACTCTTATATCTGCAATGCAAGTTAAAGTGCAATCCTTCAAAACTGTACAAAATCCCCACCTTTTCTGACTTTTTTTTAATTTGGTATGTAAGGCTGTTATTTTAATAATTTTTTATACGCTCCAATCTCAGTACCTGCCAAAACCAGAAAAGGCTGTACACTATTAACCTGGCCCAAATACAGGAAAGTCTTTAGGCAATATTCTGTGGAATGTTCTGTTCTCTCCAGAGGCCAAGGATTTAAACTCTCACAGTGTTTAAGCTGGTGTTCACTGGAAAAAAAATTGGCTGTTGCAGGTACCAGGATATTGAGAGAGCTAACAGGCTCAGCAGCCTCTTCCCCTAGCTCCTAGGAGTTGTCTGTGTTCAAAGCCAACTCTGATTTTGCTCACCTGTAAAACATGGGATCAAACTGCTGTGAAAATAATAAGCTATGAGAATTTGAAGAGAGAGCCTTGCCTATGGTCTCTTTCCTCTTTTCTTGAAAGCTGTATTAAACTCAGGCCCTTGACCTATGTTCATGAGAGAGTTTTGTGGCAGCTCTGCCTATGCCTGGAATTGCACCCCACTGTCCCTGACCTGGCCTCACTGACTTGGCTTCCTGGCCATGTGTCAGACCTGAATTGTCTCTAAGGATGTGGCTGGCAATCACAGGTCTGTTGGCTGACCCTGGTCACTGCCACCAATCACCTCTTCTCGCATGTGTGCTCTGTAATGTTGTCACCGTGCTAGAGCTGCTGCCCTGCCTGCCTGCTGCAAATCCAGGTCCTGGCTCCCTTCTCCATGCACATCACTATAGGCTTGCTGTTACCTGCCAGTGAAAAGCTCATCTGACAGATTAATGGTTTCGTAGAACACTGAATTTATTTTAAAACTGGGTATGAAATTATATTTTCCTTTTCTTTTTGACATTGGGACTGACACACTGTCCTGCACACTGAAAGTTCCTATATGTCAGAATAGCTGGCAAATTTTCCCAGACCCTCCTAAAATCTTGTTACTTCTTTGTTGCATTATGTCTTAGTATATTCCTCCTTTTCTATTTTGTTAATTTGGAAGTAAAAAAAAATAGTGCTTCACATATACATACCATGCTTACCTAGCTTTTGGTAATACATATTTGATCTTGCTTGAGACACCAAATATAGGAGGAACTCAGGAGCCAGGGTTAGATTTAAATAAGTATTTTAATTCTTTAGCATGTGTTTATTCCTATTCCTATTTACAGGTCATCCAAAAATTGCTAAAACCCCATATTTTTCTCCATCAGAAAAAAAAATCCCTTAGTAAATATCTTAGTATAGACTGGATTTTTTTCAACAAATATATTATTTCAGACATAAAAAACTTCCAGTTAAAATTGAAGAGCATGAGAAAAGAATTACACAGGACAGTCTTGGCTGCAAACCCATTTGATGACTGCAGGATGCCTCACAGGTTCTCTTTTATACTCCAACTTTGTGCCTAAATCATCAGTAATGTATTTTTTCAGTATTTCATCTTGCTGACAATTTATGTGTATATAAAACTACACGTGTATTTGACCACTATAACACTGAAATCAGAATTAAATAAATTTCCCTCATGTAGGGTAAAAAACTTGGTTAATCCAGTTTGTATTTCTTTATTCACATAAAGAAACACAACTCTAAAGAAGAGACTAAGTGAGGCTGTTATATTTGCCAAACTGTTATCTATCACTTTGGGGAAGTGAAACTTTGTCTTTCTTCACATTAAATTATCCAAAATCTCATTGCCTATTCCCTATTTCTAATGCCTTCTTTTGCATTGTGTCTTACCTTTTTCTAAGGTTTAAATTTTATTTCGGCAGGGAGGGGGAGGACAAGGTTTTGGTTTAGGGGTTTTTTTTCTGTGAAGAATAAGATGACTTAAAATGTGTGTGTCAGGTTGGATGTTTAGAACAAAACAACCAGCACCATAATTTAGAGTAAATTAGCTGAAAGCAAATTAGCTGAAATACTTACGAGTTACATATAACTTTAGCATGGCATAGATTTTTGCTGACCTAAATGCTCATCCAAAAGTTAAGTCATCAGTTAAACTCGGTTTTCTTTGACTTCAGAAATGTAGGCTGAAAAATGGAGCAAATTTAACTTTTTGCAGAGATGAGGAAGATGAAGAAAATCTAACCTTTAGTGTTGAACCTAAAAAGCAGGAATATTCATCTAGACCTGCCTGATAGGAGTCCTCTTTTGTTGAACTTGATGTAGTTCTATGGAATTCAGATCACACACAAACCTCCCAGTGTCTTGGCCTTTAGAGACATCACATCTCCACTGGTGTATTAAACCAGGCAGTAATATTTGCAGCTATGGTTTGTTTTCCTGGGGTTTTGTTGCTTCTTTCATCTATACTTCCTCTGATTTCTGTGACTTTCAGGCTGTTATTTTCATTCTTTTGTGGTAGTATTTTGACAAAGTTTCCATATCCTGGGAATATATCCCATGAGCAGTTTTCATAATGTTATGCAAGAAATGGCCAGAGGTTTGTATCATTAGAATGGTACATTTATTAAGATTAGAAATAAAATTGACCAAAATAAATGGGAAGGTTTTCATATATACTGTATCTGATTCCTCTTGTGAGACAGGAAAGTCTTTGTTTTATGGGAAAAAAGAACAACATTCTGTAAAGTACATGGTCATTTGTCTCTCCATTTGTTGCCAGTGCAGAAGCCTCTGACACCTCTTAATTAGAATTGTATAGTCCTGGATATAGTTAATAGTCATTTACCATCAAAATACAAAAGTATTTCCTGAAAAACATGTACTTACAGTAATGGTAAGAATTTAGTGGTGACCAAGTACCTTCCATGACTGTACATATCAGTTCTACCCATGCATGAGCTCTGTAATCTAAATCCATGCATGCAATATATTTAGTGTGTTAGTTAAACATCAGTATGAAGGGTTGATTGATTAATTTAATCATTTCAGTTTTAAATTTTCTGATTTTTCAGTCTCACATTTGAGCCCTCACATTAGGCTCAAATGTGACAACATATGTATGTCTCAGGTACTGATATATGCACATACACAAGTACATACACATCTATGTATGTGTATGCATATATGTGTGTACATATTCATATATAGATATTTCACATTTGTAACAGACCTCTTTCCCAAGTCACTAATAGTCTCCTTAAGACTCTTTTAAACTGTGATCCATGTTCAGTCCTCTTGTGAAGAAAAGAATGCTCATGTATTTTTTACCATACTGTATCTTTTAGCTCTTGAAGCTTATTATCTTTCCTCAAAAACTCATCTACATGCCTCAAAATTTCTTTGAAGATGGAAACACAGAGCAAGTATCTAGAATGTATAATTTCTTTTCAGCTTCAGAACAAGCATATAAAGAGATTTTTAACAATATTAATTTGAAACTCCCTTCTTTCTACATAGGAAGCAATGAATGAACCTGTTCTTCATCTCTTAGTTTGCTTTTAGATGCAATTTATTGATTTTTGAAAACACATTCTGAACAGAGCTTTAGTCCAGTTAAAATATTGATGAGAGATGGAGACCAGATCATCGGTCAGCTACTTTTATAAAAATGTTTATAATAAGTAGTAAGCAATGATTAAAAAAAATAATATTCTTCATTTTGTGTTTTAGGTTTGGAGTTTTTTCTTTGTTTCTGTTTTACGGCATGCTATTAAAAACTTTAAAAATTCTAAATACTGAAGGGTATTAATGCCTTGTTATCCTACCCACAGCAGTGTTTTTAGCTTAGTTTAAGCTCTGTTCATTTGCAATGTGTTGTTGAGTATTGTAAGATATGTATTGTAGGACTATTTATTAAATAATGACATTTATATTGAATTTTTAGAATAGCATTTCACTGACTGTGGTTGTTGTCAAAATGTGCATGACCATTCCTAGGAAAAAAAACCCAAAAACAAATGACAGTTGCATTTTAGAGTTTGTTTTGCTTTGGTTGTGATTTTTCCTTGTTTATGGTTTTTAATGAGATTTAAATCCTTGACAGAATATAGGCCAAGGATATTCCATGCTAAAATAGTTAAATTTATGGTTAATAGGCAATCTATTTTAATTTACATTATGCATAGAAAATAGTAATGAGGAAAGAACTACAAATTATTCCACAGTTTTTTAGAAAAATAGTAATATATTTTCTAAGCTCCAGTGCAGATATTGTCTATGCTCCTTATGGCATTCTTTAGGTGTGTGTGCGTCCTTACTAAATTATATTAAATATTTTTAATATTTTCAAATTATGACCTAGCGAATATTGTTGCTACAAAATTGCATGGAACCTAGCAATTTTGGATGGTTTGAGTATTTTCAAGAAAATAAATATATTTTCCTTTAATTAATTTTCTCATTTACTACCTTAGAAGAGCTAAATACACCAGACTAATACTTAAAGATTATTTAGGAAGTGTCTGTTCCAGATAAATAGTAGACAGTTTATTTAGCAAGCTCCACCAGAGTCATCCTTAATTGCTTAACTGTAAGGAGATAATTTATTAAAATATTATTGTTTTCTATTCAGTTTCTATTCTGTGTACCATGGGGAAAACATACCTTGTTGTAAGTTAGGGAGGTTTTTTTAGTTTTTAAGTCATCAGTGATCATCTTGGCTGCTATGCTGGAAATTTGAGTTGTGTAACAATTTAGACATGAATGGAATATTTACAATTAAACAAGCACATAAAAAAGACTGAATAATTAAATACTTTAAGTTTGACAATAGAGGAAGACATATTCTACAATTCAAAGTTAAAACACCCATACTGATTAAAATTTTATGTCTTTTCATCAACACATTCGTTTACTGAATGAAATATTTGATTACTTATTTTCTGAAATATAAAGTAGGAAATTTGTTATATATTCGAATAACTTAATATTTCTCTTTTTTCTCTTTTATTTTTCCTTGTACAAAATGCATGAATGTGGGCTGACTGCAAATTAAATTATTTTACCAGGACAAGCTAACACATTCTTGTTAGGTAAACCAGAACATTAGATTTACTGCAACTGTAAATACAATAAGTAAAAGGCACTCTTGAAAATATTTAAAGAGAAATGCTTTCTTTCTCCCTCTTCTTTTATTTAAGTCATTATTATTTTTTAAAGTATCTGATGCTTCCAAATTAATTTTTAAAGGAAAGTGAAGGCTGAAAAATAGGACCCATAACTCATTTTGTCAAGCTGATAAAAATATACTTATAAATGAAAAGAAACAGCAATAAATTATTACTTTTTTGATTGATGGATTACATTATGTTGTTCAGATACAGTAGGGTATAAAATAAATCTTACTTTAATAACTGGTCTATTGGATATTAGTATAAATTTTCTAATTAGATATATATACATGGCTTTTACTACCAGAAGCATAGTGATTAACTCTTAACATGCCGAGAAAATATGTTTTCTATGTATACTCTGAGACTCTCCTGAAATGAAAAACATGATTAACTAAACTTTTTGACAAATTAAAACTCTTGTTTATACTGTAATTTTTACAGCAATCAAGATGAAGTGTTAAAATGCAACCACCTGCTATTTTGCATATAGTTATTTTCAAAATGACAAGGTCAAAATCCAGTTAAAATCTTCATTGAAATGTTATATTATGTATTATGCATTATTATATTATGTATTGCTCCTCACTGGCTCAGTATGGCTCAGTAAGAGGTTGTGTTCTTTTTTTTTTTTTTAATGGTTCCTAAGTTTAAAATTCATCCAATAAACTTAAAAAAAATACTTGACTTCATCACCCTTATTTCATTTAACAAGCTCACAAGATTTATTAATGCTGCACAATTTTGGTGCAAAGATGAAGATCTATTGAGTGTTACACATGGATGTGATGTGATAGCTCTGATTGTGTACCATCAAGTCGGCTGGGAGCCTTTCACATACAACCTAAGTGTAAGATTCTATCTCCAGCCTTATTTGACATAGAACAAACATGGATAACTATGCACTTTAGTGTCACTACTAGCTCAGATAACTCATTTTATATTAAGTTAGGCTGAATTTCCAATCAGAGTTAGGGAACTTTTTTTTTTGCCATTTTAAGATATACATTTTTTTTAAATACACTTGTTAAAAGTCTTGCTATAATAGTTGTTAATCAAATTTCTCTGATAAATATAATTAATATATTATTAAATTAATTACCATTTTAAAGCAAAGCTCAGCAAATAATTTTTATTATTAGATTTTTTTTTCTTCCTTACCAAACTAATTGTTCATCTCCTTGCTACTGATTTCTTACAGTATTGATTGTAAAAATTTTACAATTTTCCAAAAAAAAAGAGTTTGTTTGAGTTTTAGTTCATAACATAGACATGTTATGATTTCTGTGCCTCAGAAAGATAACTGATCTGAGACATTTGGAAAACAGACAGAACTAAAATATTTTAGAAAGGAGGAAAAAGAATGGGATTTCTTGCAAACATAGTCCCAAAAAGAAATATTATAAAGGATATTTTATACTTTCTTATTTTTTTCTTCCAGTGGTTTCTATGTTTTTTTAGAAAATATTAATTATCTTTAGATTCTACCTTGTGGCACAGTGGTAAAATAGTTGCCTCACTATGTTATGTTTCCATACTTGTGTATGATCTCTAATGATAATACTGAGTTACGCATAGTTTATGGAGTCTTATAGACAGGTATATCTGAGACTTAAGTTCCTTCTCTCCCTAGACATGAAAAACATACATTGTAATCCTGAAAAGCCTCTTGATATATTTGAATATTTTGGCATTTCTTTCCAATGGCCTTGACAAAACTTTATGAAATATGATGGCAATAAATTGACGAGATCTCAGATTAAAGCCCTACCTCTGTACCAGAGACACCCGGGTTTACACAAGTCTGAGGTGGAGCAGCTGGGAGAACTGGAGGTGATTGAGGAAAACAAGGCTTGGAAGAGACCTTATCATCCCCTGCAATTCCCTGAAAGGAGGTTGTAGCCAGGTGGGGGTTGGTCTCCTCCCAGGCAGCTGTCGGCAGGACAAGAGGACATACTGTGCCAAGTGAGGTCTATATTGGACATCAGGAAGATTTTTTTTCACTGAAAATGGGGTTAAGCATTGGAACAGACTGTCCAAGGAGGTGGTGGTGTCACCATCCCTGGAGGTGTTCATGAAATGACTGGGCATGGCACTTAGTGTCATGGTCAGTTTGACAAGGTGGTAGTCAAAGATTGGGCTCAACAATCTCGGAGGTCTTTTCCAACCTTAATGATTCTGGGACTCTGAGATATTCTGGGATTCTTTCTTTAGTCACTAATCTCTTGTCATTTCCTATGAAAGGTTCTGTTTTTCCTTATAAAATTTGTTGCTTCATTAATATAGCAGGAAGCTAAGGAATGATTACAGAGCATGTATTAGTTCTTTTCGAATGCAACAAGAAATAAATTTAATAGAACTGCCAGCAGCATTTTTACAGCTTGCTTTCTCTCCTTCACTCCTCTGTCTACCCCCCCACCTTTTTTTTCTGGAGTTGGGTTTGTTTTTTTTTTTTTGTTACAGTAATTGGCTGTCTGAGCCTCAAAGGCTAAAAATCGTTTTTCATCTCATGCATGAAGAATTTTAGTCTGATTGATGACAGCTATGGAACCTTTCCTTAGTCACTAAGCTGCACTAATTTGCAAGCTAAAACAATATTAGCAAATTGTTAATGATCCATGAAACTGCAGCAGCAGCCTTAAATGTTATGCTCAGAACTTTCTTACAACTAAAGCAGCTTACCTAAATTCCCACAATGGACACAAAATGAGATGACATTTGCAAAACAACAACAGTAGCAACCAAAATAATAATTGTGAAAGTGACAGGCTTGGCTAATGCAGTACATTAGTGTGAATAATTTGTATTGAGGGCATGTGAACAATTAACATTAAAACCCAGACCTAGTTTGTAGCAGTTTGGATTTAATTTTCACATTGAGCTAAAGCTGGTGCACACATTTCCTGTCTGCACTTAATGGCTGCAATTTTCCTCTATTTCTATCACTGTGTGGCTGGCTTTTAAAATGAACTGGAAATCTTAGAAAAGAAAACAGAGTTAATTTTGAAAATAACCTGTGAGTATCACTTTGCATATTGAAAGAAGAGGATTTTTTTTTTCCCCTAAATGGAGCCCAAAATGCTGTTTGATGATTTATTTTTGAAGTCTTTTGAGAAATTCTGTTGAATGAGCAATATTCAAGCTGTTTCATGATATTAGTGCGGTAGGCTACTTCCCAGTCAACATGTCAGTGTACATGGAAACATACACTATTTTCAACTGTGTATTTGCCATGAACAAAAGGAGATTAATAAAGCAATATGGCCTTGTTTAGCACCTGTGTGACACATAGCAGCTAGCAGGAAGCGTTTAAACAAAAGCATTGCTCCTTCCCAGGTCACATGAAGTTTGTGTGTGTATGTGCATGTGTGTAAAGTGATTTATAAAGCATATTATTAGTGTGTTTCATATGTAAAAATTTAAGCATTTTCTGAAAAAAACCATTGTGGTGCAATGTCAAACCATTCTGAAATACAGAGACATAAATCTATCTAATAAAAAAAGAAAAGGAGCTATTGTAGAGAAAGAAAAACATGTATATCACCGGATATCTTCAAACAATTAAGAATTGAAGTTCAGCAGGGAGACTTTATGCTTGGAACTTCATAATCTGTTAATCAGAGCCAATTTATGTTGTTTAGTCTTATCATTTCTGCAACAGTGGAATGAAGACATAACAATACTTTTCAAACACCATGCATTATTTTATGTCAATTTTGTTGTATTTTATTGTAGGTAGTAACAGTGTTTCTATTAATATTCTCTCTCTGTAAATTAAAAAAGTGCATCCTAAACTGCTGACTCCTGAACAAATATATACAGAGATTGCACCATTCCAGAAGGCATAGAAACCCAAACAGAAAGAGGTTAAAGCTGAGTGAGTAGAGGACAATAAAGGCCGATGAAATGCTACATGTTCATCTAGATCGTCCTTTGTACTGCAACTGTTTTTAGCTGGTGGAACAAATATTTCCAGGTGAAATAACAAATAACTTAACCTTTTTTGGTCATTTTCAGTTTCAGTGTTTCAAGGTCATAGTGAACAGTGGTTTTAGACTCCTGAACACAGAATGTGACATTTATTATTGTGCGATTATCAGGTTCTGTATCAAAATATTTTTATGTGGTACCAGAATCAAAAGATACATTAAGAGAATGTATGAATTCTCCATTAATATTTTTCCTTGTTTTAATTTTTGTCTAATTCATCAATTTATACTATATCAATACAGGTTGAAGCAATGATCTCATTTATTTTCATGGAAGGCAAGTGTGTATTTTATTGCATTTTTTTTCCTTTGTGATCATTTCTACAGCAGTTTCTTTCCATCTGAAGTAAAGCTGAGTGTAGGATAGCACATCACCAATATGGTTTGCTGAAGAGCTCAGTTTACACATTAGAAACTTAACTTCTTATGACTGATTTTTTTATTTTCCATTAGAGCAGGAGAAATAAATGTACTTATCTGTTTAATTTGATTGTTTTGACATCAAAAGAGAATTTGGAATGCCAAGATTTTTTTGGAATCCTGTTTATGTTTATTAAAATCAACTTTTAAAAGGTTAAAATACAGAGAAAATATTATTAGGATGCCTTGTCTTTCACTGGAGTAAATAAAAATAGTCCAAATTGTTACATATTTATGATTAACCTGTTCCTATTCCGTCCAAATCTCAGTATCTGTCAGTGGACTATTTTATTTACAAAATATACTGGAACATTTTGAAGCTATAAACTAAAAGGTTACAGAAATAATGCACAACTTTTCTGTAGGAAGCTATGAAAACTGTCAAACTATGTTTCTCAAAATGTTTCTGAGAAAGCCAGTTGTAAGAGACATTTTACCACACTGAAGGCAATGATATTTCAGGTATTCATACCTTTGCTGTAAAATTGAGACATATTAGTAGAAAAAGCAAGAAGTGATAAAGTGATCTTTGTGAAAGGAGATGTATAAAAGGATGCCTTTAGAAGATACGATGCTGAATAAACACAGCATTCAGTGAGGCCTTTCTGTTTTGTTAAGGAAAGGGTTTTCAAAAAATTTCCTGAAAAATTTCCTAGAATTTTTCAGGATGGAAGAATTTGCTGTTTTAATGGGAAAAGAAAAAAAAAAAGTTTAGAAGTTAGTAATTTTGAAACATTTCTTTCAATATATCATTTGAGGTCATGTGAAGTCTTTGAATTTTTCCCTCAAGGATTACCTGTCACAGGCTCTGACATGGACCTTGAAAAGTAGTTGTGAATAAGAACTAAGACTGCTACATAAAGAGCATTAAACTATGAAACATCTTGTGATCATGGACAGATGTCATAAGGACACATAGCAGCAGATTCTTTGGTTTTTGAATGTTTGGTTTGATTTTTTAATATATTATGATTGATTTAATATTATATCATTACCACCACATTCTAATGTACAAGATACAAGATGTCTTGTAGCCCCAGTGACTCACCACAAAATGTGTTCTGAAATTTTTTTCACTAAATTAAAAAGCCATTATGTTAACATAAAAGCATAACAAAATTGTAGCAATCGAATTATTCAAAAATTGCAAGCATGATATAACTGTGAGAACTTAAAAAAATTCTCGAAGTAATTTTTTATTTTCTACTTTTTGCTTTAATTGAAAAGAGACAAGAAAGAGAAAAAAAATAAATTTTTAAATTAATGTTCTTTTTCCCACATACTTTGAGAAAACAAAAACATTATAGGCTAGTTTTACCTAAATAATTATATGAATTTTTAGCATACACCATCACCTCTATATGTCATTTACTCAGGCAATGCTTTCCATAAGTAAACCAAAGATTTTATTCTCAAAGTTTACAGCATACAAACATACAGTAAAATCAGAAATGCACTGCTGCTCATAAATATCCCTCAGTAAGTTTAACAGTGCATTTGGCAGCAAATAACATTTGGAACCTAATATCCAAGTCCTTTTAAAAGTCCAGTTTCATTATAACTGAATAAATGCTTCTCTCAGCATTTGTAGACAGTGTTTACAGAAGCTCCTCCAAAAGACAACACTCCCCTAAAAATCTTGTACTTGATATTATATAAGGTAATGTCTTGATTCCTCTCTTTTTCCAGATGCATATTTTTTTCTAAATGAAGTGTAATAAAACCTGTATATGTATCTTTAAAACATTACAGTAGTTGTAATATTTGATGGAGCCTGGTATCTTTTATGAAAATTTGAGAAAATATTCTTTTTATTTGCAGGGTCATAGGGTTTCATCAAATGTCTTTCCTGGTTCCTAAACTGGTTTGAATGCTTTGTTTATTTTGAATGAAGTCCAGGAGAACATTTATGGTGACTCATCCATCAATTGTTCAAAAGCTTGAAATTTAAAAGAAACTAGGTAAAATAAAAAAAGGAAAGAAAAAGAAAAGTTGGAGAAAGTTGGTGGTTTTTTATATCAGGTATGTATGAAAGTTTCTGCACAGCTCCACCAGGGCTGTAATTCCCTGATTTAGCAATGTACTATTTGTGATAGTGATCTTTCATTGTGACTAATATGCTGCTTACCAAAGTGCTGCAATGCCATCAGTCACTTTGTAGTTTCCAAAGACGAAACAAATTAGAAAACTTTCTTTAAACCATAACTCCGTGGAAGTATGAAGTTGGTGAGTTTGCTTTATAAAGACTCCTGAAAGAATTTTTTAATTATTATTCTATACCATGGGGGATGAAAAGTCCTTGAGTTTTATTTTGTGTTGCATATTTAGGAAGAATAAGTAAGTCAAGTCAGAGTTAAGTGAAAAATTTAATTTTTTTGTAAGAGCATCAAAAAATTAGAATGAGTTCCCTAATCAAGTTTAGCCAAAACCCAATCACTTCAAGATTGCTTTTGAGCGTGCTGGTCAGATTATCTGTGGAGCTATCCATTTCCTGAGGATCAAACACTCCTCAGATAAATTCAGAAATAAAATTATATCATCTGATCCATTGAGTTAAACTTCTCTGGCTAGATTATTCCTGTATGTTCAAATTCACCCTGAGACAAATTTTAGAAATTTCACTGAGATTCATCCTGGAATGGTGTAAATTTCTCTGTAGACATGTCCAGGGGCATTTGATTCACTTGGCAATGTTTTGTTAACACAGATGTTGCAGAGGTGGCCTCTGTGTGTGATAGGAGAG
Organism: Hypocryptadius cinnamomeus; assembly: GCA_013400635.1. Taxonomy (NCBI): domain Eukaryota; kingdom Metazoa; phylum Chordata; class Aves; order Passeriformes; family Zosteropidae; genus Hypocryptadius; species Hypocryptadius cinnamomeus. The sequence continues at coordinate 6,258 of VYZP01068513.1, read as the reverse complement.
CGTGGCTGCCCTGTGCTGGACGCAGACAGTTGCAGGCAGTCCAAAGGGACCCACTGCAGGGCGCAGCTGAGCCCACCAGCTGGGCTGGTGCAGCCTCACTGAAAACATATTTAAGGGAGAGTAAAAAATGCTATGCAGCAGCTGTGATCAGTGAGGAAGGAGGGAGGGAGGTGGTCCATGTGCTGGATCTGAGGTTCATCTCCAGCCAATGAAGAATGGTGAAGAATCTTGCTCCCATGAAGTTCAGAGACGAATACAGTAGAGACATCCATGTTGCTATCTGTCAAGGACCTTCTTGAAGGAAGTTGCAACCCACAGAGCATCCATGCTGGAGCAGGTTCCTGGCAGAAATTGTGGCTTGTGAGGGACCCACGTTGGACTAGTCCATTCTTGAAGGATGGTACGCCATGGATAGGACACATTCTGGAGCAGTTCTTCAAGAACTGCAGCCTGTGGGAAGGACTGATGTTGGAGATGTTTGTAGAGGGCTGTATCTCATGGGAGGAAACCTATGCCAGAACATGTGAAAACTGTGATAAGGAAAGAATGACAGAGGTGAATTGTTGTAAACTGACTGCAACCTTCATTCCTTACCCACCTGTGCTTCTTGGAGTGAGAAGAATAAAAAAAGGCCATGAAGGAAGTTAAACCTAGGAAGAATTGGAAGGGGGAGGAGAGGTACTTTTAGTTTTCTTGTTTGTTTCTCATCATTCTATTCTACTTTTAGTTGACAAAAATTTAAATTACTCTTCCCAAGGTGACCCCGTTTTGCCTCCTGTGGTAAGTGGTAAGCAATTACCCAGGTTCTAAGACTTTAAGAGGTGATTCTACCCTTCTATTCTCCTCTGGTGAGACTCCACCTTGAGTACTGCATTCAGTTTTTGGATCCCCAGAAAGGAAAAACATTGACTTTTTGGAGTGAGTCCAGAAGAGGGTCAGCAACAAGATTGAAAGGATGGAGAACCTCTCCTATGAGGAAAAGCTAAGAGAATTGGGATTGTTCAGCCTGGAAAAAAGGCAGCTTCAGGCCTATTTGAGGCCTCCCAGTATCAGAAGGGAGCCTACAAGAAAGAGGGACTTTCTTAAAGGGTATATGGTGATAGGACAAGGGGCAATACTTTCAAACTGAAAGAGAGTAGGTTTAGATTAGATATTAGGGAAAAATTCTTTACTATGAAGGTGGGATGGCACTGCAACAGGTTGCCCAGGGTTCATCCCTGAAGGTGTTCATGCACAGGTTGGACTAGAGTTCTGAGCATCCTCGTCACGTGGAAAGTGTCCCTGCCCATGGCAACGGAGTTAACACTAAATGACCTTTAAGGTGCCTTCCAACATAAGCCATTCTATGATTCTATGATTCTATGAATGTTGAAATGCTACTCACGAGCCTGCAAACACTATCTTTTATTGTATTCCAGAAGAGAAAAACAAAGGATCTTAGTCTTTGCCTGAAGTGCTTTCATAACTTGTTCTATAAATGAAATTTATCATACCCACTTTTAGTAAATTGTTATAAATATAATGGAAGGAAATTTATTAGAAAATGATTTTTAAAAAAAGATATTTCAAAGATAATAACAATTTTAAAAAATCATGAGCAAGTCATTAAAAAATTCCTCACAAAAGCTAGCTGAAGGAAATCAGAACTTTTCTGGGAAAGGTTTATGTTAGGATCTGAATGTTCGAAGTCAAAATCCATTTTCAGTTGGTTTATAGCTCTATGCAACCTGCAAGAATTTAGCGTTAAAATATGGAGGAAGAACACTTTAAAAGTTACAGGGAAAGCAGCATACAACATTTAGAATGACAATCTTAAAACAGGACAAAAAAAATCAAAGTAATTTCCCCATCCAAATAGGAAAGTAATACCTAGGATTTAAAACTGATCTCAAACAGTGACTTATATTTTAAGGTGTTAACATGACACATTTTTCCATGTGCTATTACAGTTGATTCTCTTTCCTTTTTTAAAACTTGGAAAGAGATATTTTGAGAGAAAGTGTAATGGCAAAAAAATGTGATCTATTGAAAAAGTATAGCTTTTACCCTATATAAAGGGTAATGACTTCAATGCTGGCATATTATTCCATCACTCTTCTCTCAAAAGATAAATCCACTTGTGACCCTTTGTTCCACTTATATGTGACAATAAATCTATCACTCTGCTGCAATCTCACTGATTTGATTTAATAGCAAGATAATTGTTGGAAACTGTGCCTTATAAATTCACCCTTGGTAGCTGTCTTTTACAATATTTTGCAACTGTTAGTGCCATATTCACAGTTACTATATTCCTGAAATCAGACTATTTTATATTAGCCATATTTGGCCATACAAAGTATATTTGGCTTTCTTTAAAATTTTAAAAAACTTTATACAACTAAAAACAGTTTAGGTCACTTTTTATGCAAAGCAAATTGATTATATTACACAATCGAAATTAGATTAAAAAATGCTAATAGTGGCAGCAGGAAAATCTCGCAAGAAATTCTGTCACTTTGTAGGATAGCATCTTTTAACAAACTGTATGAATACCCATGTAGAATAACATACCTGGGATATGTTTTGCTTTAAATTGCTAAAAGGGACTGAAGAAAGCAAATCACTTCTAGATCTCACTGTTCTTCATAACACCTGAACTAACTCTGACACTATTCTTCCTCAATATATAGAATAAGATTTAAATCATCACCCTGTGAGATTTAGAGCTATAAAGAATTTGGAAAATAGGAAGCTTTATTAACATCTCTTCATGATGTTATATTTATGATTGAGAATATTTAAGTCTTCCATATATGCTCCTCCACAATGAAAAAATAACATTTTCTTTAAAAAATCATTAAAATATATTAAAATTGTGTAAACTGAAAATTCACAAATTTTGAAAGCAACAACATTCTAATCACTTAGAATTTTTTCATACTATTAATTAGGTATCTGATTAGAAGGTTCACTTACCTGTTTTTCTCTTTCTTTTTAACTTCAATGATCCTGTTTTTTTCCATTTCTCCCCTCTCTACAGGAAATTAAGAATATCCTGTTGGAAAAATACATGCAGCCTCACCCCAGTAAATGAAAAAGAAAATGACCCCACTAGAATTCTTATATTATTTTTAAATATGTACAATTACTGACCACTTAATAATTTAGCAGCCTGTTTGTATACAAAAGTGTAAAAAAATTGCAGAAACTTTATTTTGTTCAAACGTTCTTTTGAGTTTATGATGTATTTCTGTTTTGAGACAATAACATTTTGCATAAGTAAGGATCACATTTGGACAGTGTCCACTCTGGACTGCAATATGGTGATATTTTATGTCATATTCTCTCCCCTGAACTCTCCCCTTTGTTGGTGACAGAAGTGCAGAATTTTCCCTCGTTGCAAATAGTCTCTTTTTTTCATGCTACTTCAGAGTTATATGGCACTGTAAATTCTGCAGAAAAGATATTTGACCAAGTCACTGTAAAATCACTTCTTTCCCAGTGTCTTTACCAAGAGGCAAATCCAAATGACATAACTGTTCCCTGATTGTATTCCCACTGTCAAGTCAGTCACCTTAACCTGCACACACTTATCAGGAAAACAGTAAATAATTTTTACATGCAAGTTCTATTTTACAGTACCATGGTCAAGCAAGCTGAAAATTTAATTTGTAGAGACTTCATTTCCCCCAGTTTTTTGGCCCCTTTCTATTAACAGAGAGGGATTAAACTTCTAATTTTATTTCTAATTTACTGAGAAATCTCATATCAATTACCAATATCCTTTTATCACAGAAAATGTTCATGACAGCTTGTATTTTCTTTTTGTGTGAGTTACCATTTATTAAACTTTGGTATGGGTTTTGATTTATAACTATAAGAGCATAACAAAGCATTTGAAGTGACAGAGTTGTTGGGTTTTTCCCTCTACCTTTATTTGACCAAGATTACAGTGGGTTACATGAGTTAAATAAATGCATAGACATATCATACAAAAGAAACTCTGATGAGACCCCTCTTGGAGTGCTGCATTCAGCTCTGTGGTCCCCAGCACAGGAAGGACATCGACTTCTTGGACCAGGTTCACAGGAGTGTCAACAAGATGACTAGAGGTATGGAGAACCTCTCCTCTGAGGAAAGCCTAAAAGAATTGGTATTGTTCAGCCTGGAAAAAAGGCAGCTTCAGAGTCACCTAATTGTAACCTTGCAGTACCAGAAGGGGACCTACAAGAAAGATGGAGCAGAACTTTGTATGAGAGCATGTAGTGACAGGACAAGAAGAAATGGCTTCAGACTGAAAGAAGCAGGTTTAGATTTACCAGGAAGAAATTCTTTAATGAGAGGGAATGAGGCACTGGAACAGGTTGACCAGAGAAGCAGTGGATGCCCTATCCCTGGAAGTGTTCAAGGCCAGGCTGGATGGAGCTCTGAGCAACCTGGTCTAGTGGAAGATGCTCCTGCCCATGGCAAGGGAGTTGAAACTAGATGATATTTAAGATCCCTTTCAACGCCAGCATTCTCTGATTCTTTGATAAGAAGATGCCCAAGATTATTGAATAGTATTAAATATCTCATGCAAATGAACAAGAGTCATACATAAATAAATAATTTGATGAATGAAATACATCATTTTGTGACTGTGTAAAAAGTTCGCTGTGTAAAGCTGCTGGCAAGAAAAAACAGCAACAGTGAAGCTGATACACCCTCCAAACTGAGTGTGCATTAATTTGTCATTTTAATGGAGATACTGTTCAGACTGAATCAGACAGAAAATAAAAAATATTTCTGTTCTGTGAGCAGACTTCCTGGTTTATACATTTGGATGACAGGAGACAACTTGTGAGGTGGATATAAGTAAATTGAGAAATTGATTTTTTTTCTGACTCTAAATAACTGCTGGTATCAGGCTGGGACACAATAAATGGAAAAAAACTGGGACAGCAAGGTACAGAGAGGTAAAGGGATTAATCAGGAAACTGCATAAAGAAAAATTAAGATATTGTAATTACAAAAAGAAAACATGCAGTCAGTATAAATAATTCTTTAAGCTGGTGTGATAAGGTATTTTATTCTTGCAACCTTCAATATCTAAAGCTTTCCATTGTAAAGCCAATTTTGCAGTATTGTCCATTGCCATCAGCAAAGTCAGTCATAATTCTTCAAAGTGATCCAAGCCAGGGTGCATATTTAACAACTCTTTTGCTTTCTAAATGTTATATCCCAATTAGTTCAACATGTAGGCTTACACTGAAGCAATCCAAATTAAGAAACAGGAATAGATACCTCAAAAAGAGCAACTCACTCCATGAAAGCTGTGCAGAGGTAGTCTGATGAATCAAACACTGGAGATATTGCCTTTGTCGCACTGAGTTCTTAAAGGCTGGATTAATCTAGGCATCTAAATTTTAGGCGGTGAATATATATCAAACAGAAAAAAACCCTAAATGTCTGATTTACAGTGTAGAACCCTTAAAACTTGCAGAATCAATTGAGTATTTTCATTTATTTCAATGAATTTATATTCACTCTCTCCACAAGGAAACTGATGTATAGCTATGCAGTGTGAATAAGATTCAATCATTATTCATGAATAAAAGATTTGGGCTCATAGCATCCTAACATAGCCCAGGTAGGAAGGGAAATCAAAAGATCATCTGGTCCAACATATCACAGTAGAGGAAACCCAGATGAGACTATCTAGCACCACGTCCCATTGCATTTTTAAAACCTCTAGTGATGGGGACTCCACCACATCTCTGGGGAACTTGTTTTAGTGAATGATTAATCTCACTGTGTAAAATTTCTTTCTTATAGCAAGATAGAACCTCTCCTGCTGCAACTTGTATGCACTGATTGACCTTTCTCCATGTGTCTCCTTGTGAAGAGAGAACTTCTCTTTGTGGGCACCCTTTAAGTATTTGAATACTGTGAGGAGGTCCACCAAGGTCTTCTCCTCTCTAGGAGAAAAGAGCTAACTCATTTAGCTGTTCCTCATACGGCAGGGTATTCAGCCCTTTGATCATAATTATGGCTTGACCCTGGACCAGCTCCAGGAGGTCTACATCTTTTTGGAATTGTGGGGACCAGAACTAGACATTTGGGGTTAGACCTGACAAGCACTGAAAAGTGGTATGATCATGGTTCTACTTATGTTGGTAATGCCCCTGGAGATGCAGCTGAGGATGTGAATTGCATTTATTACTGCAGTGACATCCTACTGAATTTTGTTGTTGTTATTGCCATGAAACCTACATTCCTTTGAGCAAGGCTGTTTCC
>VYZP01068512.1:159460-176149 GCA_013400635.1 Hypocryptadius cinnamomeus | reverse complement strand
TTTTTTTTTTTTTTTTTAGAATTGGGAATGAGGAAACAAACACTGTTTCCAGTTGTTAACGCTGGAAAATGTCTGTCAGCTGGCTGCAAGGTTGTGTTACATTGAAGACTAGGAGGTGAGGGATGTCCATCTGGGCTGTGTCACATGCACAAAGACTGGCCTTACTATCCTTGAGCTGCAGCAGCCTAAAGCATTTCCACTCCACAAATGCCCTGCAGACAGCTCCAGCAACTTAAACTTTTCCAGGCTGCAAGTACATGCCTTTTTAGATTCTCTTAATGGAATAGTTTCTCTTTAATTTAATAGCAGTGTGTCCAGCTGAAGGTAAAGGCGCTGTAGATGTGGCCATGTCATTCCTGACTGTACTTTAGAGACTTTCCCCAACAGCTTCTTTTACAGAGGAAATGTTTGCTTTAACTGATAGATAACTGGGAGGTAATAAATGTGATTTTGCAGAGCTTGGTGTCATGGTGTGTCTGGGCTTTGTGCAAGATCAGTTTTGGAATAGGTGAAAAGGATTCAGTTTACTTTAATCTGATGAAAACCAAAGCTGTACAGAGGGATGGGGCTTTTTCAACACAGCCAGAGTGAGCCGTGGTAGACCTACAAGGCGTGTCAGATGAGACACTGAGACCGGTCAAAAACAATGAGCAAAAAATGAGCTACCAGCGAAATAAACGAAAACCTATTTAATAACGGAGGGTACTGTGCCTCAGAAGCGGATTTGATCCAGCAGTGCAGAGTCCAGCCCCGGGCACTGCCCTGCTGGGGGGAGGCTGCCCAGCCCAGCAGCCCCCGCTGGGGAGGGGTCCCAGCCCCCAGTGCCCCCAGCCCGGGCAGCCCTCGGGGCACGGCCCCCACCCGCTCCCTCTCTGGGGTGGAGAAAGGAGGGCTTGCTGCAGGCATTCATTCCCCTTGTGAATCCCTCGGCTTGTCATTAATCCCCTTCTACCGACCCCAGACATGCTGGAGAGATGAAAGCAGAAACATTTTAACAGGACTGTTGTGAAATGGAAATAGAGTAAAATAATTCCCGGGCTGGGGGTGCTTTCCTTCCCTCCCTCCTTCACCTGCAGGGTTCTAAATGTCCTGTTTTCAAATCTCTGTAGGGACGTGGAGGACCAAACCCTGATTTGCTCATGCATGAAACTTGTTTTGGGCACAGCTCCGGGCAGGGTTTGGAGGCCGGCAGAGCCCCAGGTGCAGCGGGTGCCCTGGCAGCCCTGCCCCGGGGGCGCTGCCACAGACCTGTGAGGAACAGAGACCAGAGGTCATCTTAATCCCTGTGAAACTCCAGTCGTTGTCCTGTAAATGAGATATTTGGGGGGCAGGCGTGGCAATTGATGTTCCAGTGAAAACTGGAAAAATTGGAGGATTTATCAGAGCAAGTTGCCTCCTGTAGCCCATTTATCCCAGCCAGCTGCTAGTGTTCGATCTTGCCAGATTTCTTCCTCTTGCTTCAAAAGGGTATTAGCTAAAGTATTTTTAATAACAAACAAATGGTTTAATCACAAACAAATGTTTGAAAAATTTGTGGGGTATAGGAGAAAAGCCCCTGTGTCATTTCTCTCTCTGTTGATAGATAGGAGGGGGTTGGGGATCCCCAGGTTCAGACTGGTGTAACTTTTGTCATTAATATGCATGAGCCTCTTGACAATTGGCCTCTGGAAAAGGATCTGGCTAGGTGGTTACACAAATGCTGACACCTGCACTTATGATTTCATGCTGTGAAGTCAAGCTAAAAATATTGTGATGGGCCATAGAAGAGGTCCCTAGCCACCACGCTTTTGGCCCTCTACAGGGATGAAGCGATGCCGACCAATTTTGACAGGTTTTGCACAGGAAATTTAGCCTGTGGCCCTGTGGCTTATGGACCAGCCATGCATAAAGCCAGTGAGGTTCTCCACAGCCATTCTGGCTGTTGTTCTTGCCTGTCCCCTCACCAAGGAAGGTGTATGCACCATTGTGAGGTGGTTTTTGTCAGGACTGAAAGCTTGCTTTATGTGGGCTGCTGGTTTCTAGTTGATAGGTTAATTGTGGCTACTTTTCTTTTTTGGTATGGAGTATTTCTCCCAAGCCTGTCGGAAATGATACCTCGTGTTACTGATCATCAGCTGTGGCTTAAGACTGTCTCACAGTGTTCACACAGCTGAGGTGCAGTTACCTCACCTGAGTCTTTGAAAGTGTGTTTATTTTAATTTACACATTTAACATATGTCACTTAATCCTTGTGCTACCTCTCACTGTGTAGAGCTGGAAGGAATATGTCATTTGTCTAAAACTTCAGGACAAATGGTATCAGCAGTATCCAACCCCAAAGAACTGCTCATATGGAGGAAGATGTAGTTATTGGGTGTGTGATCTGCTTAGTTCTGAAATTATTCTTGGGATCAAACAAGTGGAATTGACTTCTAGTAAGTGTCCCTGTAGGCCTAAATAGAACTTGGTTTTCTCAGATTCTGGATTTGTGGTGGTGTTAAATAAAATCACTAATGTATCATTTGAGTCTGTAGATGTTGACACAGCAGTGGTGAGGACCTGGAACGTGGTCAGCCCGCTGCTCTGCTAGCAGTCGTGCTGCTTTGTGCTGGCCTTGTTCTCCAGCTCACAAAAGGAAAAATAACTGAGATTTGTCTTGTCTTGGGCTGACAGTATAGCCAAGTGATTGCCAGTCCAATTTGGCAGTTTTTAATCATTTTATCTCTGTTCTCTTCTCTCTGGGGAGACAGGCAGTGTTTAGCAGTCTGCTCAGAAAGACCTTGGGGCTAGTTTCAGCGGCAGTGGCTCAGAGCTCCGATTATTAGCTCTGCTCTTAGGAGCACACTGCGATCCTTCCCAGGGGAGTGGTGTGAAAAATTAACACAGGCTTAGAGCAGCAGTGCAGCAGCAAGCTATGTAACTGTAATTACTCCATTGATATTCCTCACACAATAACACTGTCATCAGTCATTTACATAAACTTTTTCTCCATGAAGAGGGAATGGCTGCTTATAACCCTATTGGGTGCTTCCAGAGCATGCATTATACATTTTATTTGTTCTAATTTCAGACTCAAGGCCTGTAGGAACAGAGTGGGAAAACGTGCAGCCTTTTTGTTGTTTTCTTTCTTCTTGCAGCAGTAAGTGTGCCACTCTGCATGCATAAGCCTGCAAGCAGGCAAAAATGTGTCTTGACAGGGTTGTGGGAACTAATTCCAGGATTTGAAATGTTCAATGTAATTTCAAGAAATACAACAGTATATTTTAAATATTTTAAACAATGCAGTACCAAGCTCTGTTCCAGGTCCTGGTATCTCACCATTTTGGTCAGGCTGGGTCCACAAGCAGCAAGTACTGTTGGCCCCTAGAACTCCTTGGGGCACACTGGGTTTACTTAGGTTCCTTTTTCTTCCACAAGCACATGGCATGGCTCTGTGCCGTCTGCTTGTACCAACTCTCCTGTAGCTCTATTTCTTCCCCTGTCACCAGAAAGAATGGCTGTTTAAGCCACAAAAGTACTCTTCCTGCCAGCATATGATCAAAAAAAGCAACAGAAAATAAGTGGTTAGTAAAATTTAAAATTAGTACCATCCTGTCTTCTACCAGGGACATTAATTTCTTTTGTGTCTCTCTAGCCATGTAAAAGAGCTACACAAAGCAGATTACCTTCCGTCAGGTAGAGCCAGGCAGAGATGAGCATCCCAGAGCTGTGCCCATGGGTGCCTTCTGGCCTCAGGGTCAGGCTGCTGGGGTGGGCACACGCTGTGTGCTCCTCAGACACAGGTGCCCACTGGAGTCCTAGCCAGCCTGAACATCTGGGAATGCTCCTGCCTCAGGGTGTGCAGGGTCCTGCCGTGGCTGAGTCACCCACCTGCAGAAGGGGCTAGAGAGGAGGCCATTTAGTGCTCAGCTTCATTAGGGACCAAACGTCCCTGTTCTCCTAGCAGGAGTGTTAAACTTCTGCAGATATTATGCTTCGTCTAATTAAAGTCTTTGGAGGTATTCCCGGGGCCAAGACTAATAATGTATTCAGGAGAATAATCACCCTGTCTGGGCTGCAGTGTGTTTATTGATGGCGCCAGGAGCTGCTGGTGCTGCCCGTGCCCCGCGCGCGGCCGCGAGCCCTGCGGGGCACAGCCGCCCACGTCGCTGCCACGGCGCGGTCCCGAGCCCGCAGCACCGCACATCTAGTGGGAAAAAAGGCACATGATAGTCAAATTTCAGTTGCTGAATATTTAATGAAGCCTGCAGTGTTTATTTGGTTAGCCTGTCGATTTTTATCGTTCTGTCAATAGCTTCTCATATGTGGCACGGTGATGATCTTTAGCAGCCTGTCCCCTGGGAGCCAAAGCGCTAAATGCAATTATGGATTTTATACCGCAATGTGTTTGATATTTCCAGTGATCTAATTTGCAGTCTGGTAGTTTATTGTTTGGCATTTTAATGGCACTCAAATGCTACGGAAAATTTGATTTCTCTGTATAATTCATCCTAACATCATTAATGCTGGTAGCCGAATGGCATGGATTTTAGAGGGCTAAATATATAGGAAAGTAATTTTTTTAATATGGACCAAAATGAACAGAGTTTTAACTAAAAGGAAAACCATGTTGTATTTTTTCACGCTTCCTCTTTGTCACTTTCCATTAAATATTAAGATTACTTTGAGGAAATGGTAAAGCAGATGCTTGACCTTACCAAACAAAACACAAGTGCAGTGTGCTGTGTGATGGAAGCTTCATATACAGCTCACAACTCCTCGGGAACCTTTTGAGAGAGAAACAGAATGAGAGTTATTGTATTAAAAAGTCTTTCTTGGCTGTTTCTCTCTTCTGTTCCAGACCACTTCTGATTGATAATTTATCCTCCTTATATATTTTTTCCTCTTTTGTAGCTCACAGAAGTCCTGAGCCAACCACTTGAGTGGATGTATCTATTTCACTAAAAAAACCAAAACAAAACCCAAGCCCACCACCACCAACAATCCCAACCCCAGGCCACAGTGTGGTTGAGTTTGGGTTGGGGCCATTGGCAGAATGAAGGGGCACACAAAACTGTGTGGGGCTGAGTGGCTTGGGGGAGTTAATCATGGTGTTATTTTACACATCTACACCACTTTTATTGTGCAGTAACTCATGAGTTATGGGTCCTCTGCAACTGCAAAATAAATCCTTTAATTAACCACCTACTCAGAAACAATTTAACCTCCTCAGTGTATCTCATAAACTACATTAGCCCCAGATTTATTTAGAATAGTGTTGTGCAAGTGTGATCTATTTACATTAAGGAGTACATGCCCTTTGTTATATCAAGCATTCTGAGACAAGAAAATACAAATCTATTTTATATGGTTTCATCCATGGCTTTTAATGATTTCACTGAGTGTTTCCCAAATAGAAGCAAACATATTTTTGCATTGTTAGATGAAAGCAGACAGAGCGATAACCATTTCACCTGGGCAGGTAGCATATGAGTTCATTCCTCGTTGTTAGAGACAACTGGACATCAGAGGAGAGTGATGTTTCTCTCTAACACTATTTCACAGAGAAGTGTTAGAGAGAAACATCACTCTCCTCTGATGTCCAGTGATGTCAAACTACACAGTGGCATGTTGACAAGAAATTATTCTTTTTCTCGAGTGCTGCAGAATTTGTTTCTGTCTTTCAACAGGGGTGAACACAAGTCCAGTTTGTGTAATACATCTTACAGACTGACAGAACTAGAACATGCTTTGTGGTTTATGATTTAAGAACATTAAAGAAGTTGAAGAGAGTTCTTCTTTTAATATAATCAAGTAGAAAAGATGACAGAAAAATAGGAGTCACAAAGGAGAGCGAATGAGGTGCCAAAAGCAGTAACAAATGAATATAGAACATTCAGCTTTGTGCTTCACAAAATGCTTCAGCGTTGGGCTGACTGACCTGTTTGCTGTCTGGGTGAGGTTCCTGCTCGTGCAGAGGTTTCCAGTGCCTCTCACAGCGTGGTAACAGGGGTGCTCCTGTGCTCCATTGTGCCACACTCAGCAGTGGTGGCAAACCTTGATTACATTTGCAACTCATCTCAAATCTTGCCCCTAAATAAATTTTCCTTGAAAAAACCCTGATTTTTCTCTGAACTTACTGAGTGACAAGAGCACAGGTGATCATCTAGAAGAGAAACAGTCAACTGCCATATTTCTTTCAATGGGGCAAAAGTCCTTCTCAGGTCCTTGATTTGTGCTGTACTCGTTTGAGGCAGTGCTGGATCACAGCACTGCTGGGCACTTGGTTTGCTAGTGCAGGAGAGGTGGTATGGAGGTCACCTGGAGCCAGAGATATCCTTGGCCAGACCCTTCTGGAAAGCTACTTTGCAGGAAGAGCAGTCAAGGATCGGAGGGGATCAGATCACAGGCAGTGACTCTTTTTGGGGCACCTTTGCTGAAGCAGAGATGAGAGCAGTGGCATGGCCTCAGCAGGGTCCTGGGGACTGTGGCTGCTGGGAGCACTGTCCTGCCCTCATCTTCTCTGCTGTGCCCTCAGATGACAGTCATGGGCTCAGCTGGGAGCCCATCTTCTCCTGCAGGAGGTGCAGAGTGGGCTGGGTGGGAGTGCAGGAGGGGGTGCAATAGGCAATGGGAGTCGTGCTGCTGTGGAAAGGAAACAAAGCATTTGGAGAGCAGTGGTTGACACACAGACTGAGCAGTGGCAGTGCTCACTGGAAATGGGCTAAAACATCACAGGACTGTGTAATCTCCAGAAAATATATCAAACCCACACTGTGTTACTCAGGCTCTGGCCTAGGATGTTCCAGCTGATGTTTTTGTTTGTAGGAATGACAGCTAACAGGCCCTCCCAAAATTGTTGAGAAACCTAGTTAGCAGGAGTTTAAAAAAAAAAAAAATGCCACCAAGTTGTGGTGTGCTGCAGGCTAATGACATGAGGCCTGGCCCTCCAAGTGATCTGCTAGCAGATGATGGATGGATGTGCACCTCACTCAGCAGCACCACCAGCTTTGCTCCATTCTTGAATATCTGTCAAGATGTTAAGTGGATGACTGCAATCAGCAGTGAAATAAGACCTGTGTAATCTGATGTTCCACTTAGAAAAGAAAACAGAATTCCTACCACCTAATATGAGACTACACCAGCCAACACTTAAAGGTCTTTTGAGCCGGCCAGGTATCTGATAAAATCTTTACACCTCATTATCACTTGTAATTTAGAGATACGGGTACAGCTGTATCTACAAACAGGGCATGATGACATTTCCAGGGATTTTTTATCTTTGTCCCTTTCCAGTGAGCAGCTCTTCCTTCACACATATGCTTTTCTATGATTTTTAATGTGTTCTTTTATTCCGATTTTATCTGGCTGAAAAGGGAGGGCTGCCTTTTATGTCCTTTGTCATTTTATGAAAATTTTTGTAGATTAACAAAAAAGGCAACCTTCTACTGCACTGTGAGGGAAGTTCAGGTTTGGTGAGTTCTATTTAGTCAAGTTGATTTCCAGAAGGCAGCAAGAAATGTAGCATTTATTGATAAAATCATGGCAAAGATTATTCTGGAAGGTATGGAAAAACACATGGAGTACAATGCAGTCGTCACTCACAGCTAGCACAGCTTCATGAGGGGAAAGTCCTGCTTGTCAAACCTGATTTCCTTCTACGACAGGATAGCCCACATGGATGACCAAGGGAAGCCAGTAGATGTAATCTGTGGGGACTTTAGCAAAGCTTTTGATACTCCCATGTTATTCTTCTGGACAAACAGTCCAACTCACAGCTGGGTAGCCATGGGTGATGGCGGCTCATGGATGAAGTACAAAGAGTCCCAGTGGCTGGGGTGACATCTGGCTGGCACTGTCACTGGAGGGGTTCTGGGGGCTCCATCCTTGCCTCTTCAACATCTTCATTGATGACCTGGACGCAGGACTCAAAACAATACTAAGTTTGCCAATGGCACTAAATTGGGAGAAACAGCTGTCCAACTGCCTTGAGGGCAGAGAGGCCCTGCAGACACATCTCAGCAAATCAGAGAGGGGAAGTCCTATGAGGAACAGACAAGGGCACTTTGTTTGGAGAAGAGGAGAGTGACATCAGACCTTGTTGTGGACTTTAGCACCCTCACGAGGGGAAGCAGAGGGGCAGGTACAAATGTCTTTGGTCTTGTGACCAGTGACAGAACTCAAGAGACAAGAGGAAATCTAAATTTAACTGGAAATACTGATTGAAATGCATATATTTGTCATATAAAAGGGAAGCTCTTGACCATACAATTGTCTAAGCTATTCTATTTGTTGTTAGTATCTCTGGAAAATTTCCTTGAGAAAAAGAAGACAAAGAATGTTTAAAGAGAAAATGTAGGAAGGAAGAAAGAAGGGGAAGGATGAAGGAAAGGAGCAGGGTGAGAGAACAGGTTAGACCGGCCCAGGTAGTGATTAATGAAGATGTGGACTTTCCCAGGCACTAAGGCAGCAGCTTGCCAAAAGGCTGGAGCAGGGCTCTGATGGGACTGCAGATCTGAGAAGGGAGGCCAGGTCTGGTGAGCTGGAAAGCTTATGGCAGATGGCTGCTGTTCTGTTCTGGTCTCCCAGTCCAGCATGATGTTTGATGTCTAAAATCTGTCACCTCTCTGGGCTGAAAATAGTCTGTGTCCCATCTCAGGCAGTGCAGTACAATGTACCATGAAACTGCTTAATGCTGTAGAAAATTGCTAATGCAACAAAACAGAGCCCCTTGAAAAATCAGCTAACGCCTCATGAGCCTTTCTGGGTCCTTTCTGACCCCATTCACGGGAGCATCACTTCACACAGAAGAGTTGATCTCCATGTGGCTGCTCCCTGGGATCCTGGAATACTGAAAGGTGTCTCTAAAACTCAGTCCAAGCACTCCCCAGCAAAGCTCAGACCTGTGTCCTGGGCAGGGGGAGCCCAGAGGAAACTGACTGTTTCACAGAAAAAGGAAAGCCAGTTTCTAACACTCCTGTGCTCTGTATTATGGCAATTTCTGAGTCCCTGTCAAGGCCATTGGTAGGTTCTGCCTTCAGGATAATGCTCAGGCACAGACCCTGAAACACCTGATGGCTCCGAGTCTCCCTTATTTTAGTACATGCAGACAAAAACCCTATATATAAATAAAGTCTTCCTGATTTAGCAGTGCCAGCATGGACATCACAGCTTGCCAGGCCATAAAAATTAGATTAACAAAGATTACCAATGTAAATGCAAGGGGAAAAAAAAACCCAAACATTGTCAGTATATGTAAAAAAAATGTACCAGGCAAAAAATACAGGGACTCCTATGGGAAAAGATAATTCTAGAATTTCATACTTTCTGGGAGAATGAAAGGTCTTTGAGACATGTCAGCCTTTCTTAGGGCAACAGGAAAGAGCAGCAGAAAAAACTGCAGTGGTGATTCCAGATATATTTTTATCTGACCAATAAATTACCTGGGCAGGAATACCTTTGTAATCATGGATAACCTAGAGAAGGAGAGATGGGGACAGGAGACACGAGTCGTGGCTGCTGTTCCCATGGCTGCTTCAGCTGCAGAAGGAGCATAAAAATACTCGAACCCAGGGACATGTAAAGGGCTCCACATCACTGAAAGTCAGGCAGCATAAGAGGTGCTTGAGCCCTTCTGAAAGGAGGGGGAGCCTTTGGTTGTGTTGATAGACTTAAGCCCCTTCCAGCCTCTCTGCAGCTGGGTAAATCTCCCTAGGATTGGGCTGGCTAACAGAAATATTGGCATTCCTCAGTGCTGGGTGAGAGAGTACAACTGATTCATTTCTTTGCTCTGCAGAGTAATTCTCAGCAGCTTCTTTTTAACTGAAAGGATCAAAGTCCCTAAATGAGAATGTGGTGAACTTGATACTTCTTCACAAGCCCAACAGACATGGACAATATACGTTCTGTAACCGAAACCTTTTGGGGTTTGTGTAATACAATACCCTTTCTGTAACCCCCACCCTTCCCTCCATCCTCTTGACCCTGCTGCAGCTAAGGGACTGGACAGTAGAAAAACATGTCAAGCATGAAAAGCAGCAACTTGAGGGCAAACATGACCCCTCCACTGCTAGTTACTGAACTTCTGAAAGTGCATCAAGCAAGCAGAATCAGCTAAAAAGGGAGGCCAGGGACACCTCATGTTGTGCAAGATGGGAGGTGAGGTCTTTGCTCTTTAGAACTAAAGTGTTTTGTTTTAATCATGGGGAGAGCTGCTGGCTTGGCACTGTGTGAAATAGATTTAGAAATCCTGAGGAAGGAGGAATTTCTCAAAACAGTAAGGAAAACAAAAGTCAGCAACAGGGAAGAATTGGCCAGCATTTTTACAACAGGAAATGTGGAGGATACTGAAAAGAGAAAATTAATGGCACTGGGAGTATGATCCTGTTAACCGTTATTGTTGACACCTCATCATTTCCAGACTAAAATGCCAGCTAAGGCCATGTTTCACTTCACACTATCTTAGGTCATCTTTGTCTTGCTCAAAGAAAAAGAAACTCCATAATAAAAATGGAGCACGTCATGAGAAACTCCTTTGTGTGTGGAGTCAGCTCAGCAGTCAGGACATGGCTGCAGTAATCCTCTGCTTGATTGCACCAATATTGTGCTGCATTTTATTTTCTGAGGTAGAATAAATGTTCCACTCTGAGGAGTGGAAAATGCTAGCTATACCTATTTTAAACACCAGAGTAATGCTTTATAGCCCATAGAGGGATAATTACAAAGTACAAAATCACAGATTTTATAGCACATTTTCCCGGGAGTGCAGTTAGGAGAACAGCATGTGTCATGTAGCCAATTTAGATAATGATTCTGATAAAGATAAACTGTATTGTTTATAATAAGTAATTGGGCTGACAAAGGCCCAAAAGACACAGAGGAGTACGGGAGCTGCAGCCCTGGACCACGGGCATTGGCTCGCCCAGCTCAGGGCTGCAGGACACCTCACTTCCTCAGGAGCAGCAAATAGACTCAAAATGGTTCAAAAGTTTTCCATGGCTGTCATTCCAAGGTGGTGGCTCCTGTGAGGGTCTGTGCTGGTGAGGGATGTGCTTAAGGGAGACGAAGCAGCTGTACCGGGAGACCCCAGAACTCTTCCTGAAAACAGGAAAGGAAAGCCTTGGCTTCCTTGCTCCTGAGGAAGTCCTAGGGCTTGTTCAGAGCTGAACCATGAAAAATACTGGCCTGGTAAATATACAGTGGCACTTTACCACAGGCAGGAGATTACTTGTTGAGTAGATTATCTCTCTTGAGATAAGGCAAAATCCTTCAGATGCAGTGGAGTATCTTGCCAGGCCTATTAGCACATGACAAGATGCAGTTTGGGTCCAGTGAACCTCTATCAATCACAAGATGAAGTAAAGCCCTAATTATCATTTAATTGCTGCCTTCAGCTTGAGCTGCCCTTCTTCACAGCTTTCCGCATCCATTGGAGATTAGGTTGCACTAAAATGAGAACCGTAAAGGGCCTGGCAAAGGTGTGAAATTCCCTGGGTAACTGAATTAATGGCAGCGGGTCCTGCTGCTGGGGGGGTTCTGGTCTCTCTGCAGACAGAATGAGTGAGGGCGAGGGCTTTAATGGGGAATTGCAGGCGATAGCTCTCAGCCGTTTGTTCACGAGGAAGAATGACATACAATATGCTAGTTCGGCCAGGCTCAAGGGAACAAAGAAAATACCACTCACAAAGATTTGTTTTTATGCTAATTTTGTGGAATTATGTTGTGAACCATTTTGTTAAATAAGAAAAAGTAGCAATATGTT
The DNA here is from genome assembly GCA_013400635.1 of Hypocryptadius cinnamomeus. Lineage (NCBI taxonomy): Eukaryota > Metazoa > Chordata > Aves > Passeriformes > Zosteropidae > Hypocryptadius > Hypocryptadius cinnamomeus. Next base: position 164,430 of record VYZP01068512.1, on the reverse strand, counting down.
CATGTAGGCTTGTGCAGGGAAGTGCAAGTAGCAGAATATGAGCATGGGTAGCTGGTTTTTTCTGGCCATTTTGAAGTGGATTGAGATACAGATTTGGGATATTTGGCCCTGGTTTAGTTTTTAAGTCAGGCTCGTTGTTGATCTGTTTTCTTATGCTGTGCATGGCAGGTGTGTTTTCTAAGTAAATTGCAGCATCGGAACAGTTTCTCATGATGAAACTCTGACATCAGTAGGACACTTGTCTGTACTATGTAACTTTGCAACATCAAATCCAATTTCAAAGATAATTACAGGCCATTAGCGCCTGACACAGAGTTTAATAACAGAGTAAATATTGTGGTGATCTTCGGAAATGCATAAATAAATAAGTAAATACACAAAGTAGAGTTGTCTTGCTTTAAAAATGAGCTCTTAAAACTGGTATTGCCTGAGAAACAGGTGTAGTTGGAATTGGTCACTTAACCTCATTACATGAAAGACAGAGCTCTATAAATCCATCATTTTACTAGTCTGCTTGGCAAGCAAGTGCTCCTCTTCCCAAACAATACCTGTTTGCAGTGCCCTGGAACAAGGTGAGCTGGGCAGGCAATACCTGGGAGCATGGGTGCTACAGTACAAAACAATAAAATCCTGCTCCTCTTGGTAATCAAGACGTAGCATTGTCTTAGCAGGGTTAAATGTAAGCAGGGCACTGGATGGCTCTTGTTCAGCTCTCCCTTTGCAATCATTAGGGGTTTTTAAGTGTCTCATTGTGTTGTTTGACTGCACAAAGCTGGTTTGTGGCTTGGCACAACATCCTTGAAAAGGGCAGTGATCTGAACACCATGAGCACTGAAGAGATTCTCAAATGATGATCAAAACAAGAAATCAGTTATACAGCAACTCTGGCAGGTAAAAATACCAGAAGACTTCTGATTATTTCACTTGTAATATGTCACATCAAATTCTGCTTGTTCCTGGGAAAGCAAAGGTCAGTCAGCAGTTCTGAGACTGGTGCACTCTGGCTGCCTGGGTCAAGGAGGGAGTTCGTGTCCTCTGAGCTGCTCCATGCTCAGTGTCACCACACAAACACAGGCATTCAGACCACCTCGGTGTGCTTTCAGGCTTCCCAAATCTGTACTGCTGGAGAAAAGTTATGCTGCAAGGAATCAGAAGCTCTTTGCCTCAGCTTTCTCCTTGAGCATCCTGTGGTCCCTGCAAGGCAGGAAGGTCTGATGGCTTGTCACCCCAAAGCCGTCACTGCAGGAGCAGCACAGCCCATCCTGTATGGAGTGCACTTTGGGTTTGGCCCTGTTTTCTATCACCTTGCCTGAGGCTTGGGGAACTGCAGCTGCTGCACTCAAAATCCTTCTCTGGGGAATCATTTTATCCACACAGCAAAAGGTCCCAGCTGAGTGAAGCCAAGCCACCCCTGGGACGTGCAGCAGAAGCTGAGTCCAGGTGAAGGAGCTGAAGCTTCCCCTGCTCCCTGCCCCGTGGAAGGAGCTGGGCTGGACAGGGCTGAGCAGGGCTAGGCTGGGCTGGGCTGGGCTGGGCTGAGCAGGGCTGAGCTGAGCTGGGCTGGGCAGGGCAGGGCTGGGCTGGGCTGGGCTGAGCAGGGCTGGGCTGGGCTGAGCTGCTGTGCTCCCTCATCCTGGGGAGCACCTTTCCCCGGAGCAGGCAGTTTGTCTGACCCCTGGAGGAATCAGGCTCAGCTGGGCACTCAGGGCATTTCCTGCTGCCGCTGTCCTTTCCAGACACCACTTCCCACCCTGGCTTTGTCAGCTTTCCCCCAGCAGACCTCGTGGCCAAAGCTGGCCTTGCCTTGCCGCTGGCATTCCTGTCAGAAGGGCTTGGAGCTCTTGTGGTCATGTTCAGCTGGAGCTTGCTGTGGATAGGGATAAATCCACAAATTATAAACAAGGGGTTGGGATTTTGTCCTTTTTGGACTAAGGTTTAATGCTAGACTGAGGACTTGTGTAAGTTTAAGGTGGAAAGACTGGATCAATATTTAGGAAAATTGTAGGCCTGTTTAGGACTTCAGTTAAAACAGTGATTTATTTTAGCTTTAGCTACAGCATCTCTAGAACTTGTGTAATATATTGTCTTTTTTTGTGAACGTAAACCATACAGCGTACATCCAGACTACTAATTCAGAAGATATTTGTCTTTTAAATGCTCATTTTATTTTCATAACTGAGACTTCTTAAAAGATTTTAAGAGAGAATATAAAAATAATCATAAAAGGAAAATAAGAGAAGCTGTGAAAGGTCCTTCTGCATTTCAGGGCTCAATGCAGTGGCCATGGATCCTCCTGCAGGTTCATCACTGGCAGAAGCAGGGCTGGCCAGGTGATTAATTGCAGCATAGGTATTAACATTGCACATGTACCTTTGAACTTGTTTAGGTGTTAAGCAGTGGGCTTAGGTCAAGTGTGAAAGCCAAAGAGTAACAAACATGACTCGTTGACTGAATTGCAGGGTAGATTTTGTTCTCCCGTATTCACTTCACTGTCTCTGGTGGGGAAGATTGTGCTTGTAAGAGCAAAATGCAATTAGAAGTGGAGCTCTGTTTGCTTTGCAGCTATTATAATGTAAAACTGAAAAACATTTTTTAATCTGTCCATTCCTTGCGCTATTATTTCCACTCCAGCTCTTTTCTTTTTTTTTAAATTATTGTTTATTTCTCAAGAATTCTGATGCAAATTTTTCTTAACTCACAGAATATTTCATAGTATGAAAAATAATTTCTTTCACTTGGAGCTTAATTTGCTTACAACAACAATTTCTCATACTTTCCCTAAATAATAAAATAGATAGACCATAATGGGGAATAAGGAGTTTACATTCCCAATAGAAAGAAATCATCTGTGGAGATGAGTTTTATTACACTGTTAACTGAAACAGTGACTTTTAGAATTGATTCCATCTTTAGCCAGTGTAGTCAGTGCTCTCCAGAAGACTGCATTTATGAAGTATTCTTTACTTAAGATAAGCAAAAACATAAAAGGAGGCCTCCTCACCCTCTTTTGCTGCTCTGGGTCAACATCACAACCTCTTGATTAGATTTGGAACCTACTAATTAGATATAATTCATTACCTGCAAGAATGAGATCAGAAATCAGGAGCTGCTTTTCCGAATAAGGCGATCCTTCCCCTCATCCATCATGGCTGTTAGTAACCAATTTAAAGTCAGACAAATGCATAACCAGCATTATTACCTTGTCATAAATAGTTAGGGAGAAAGACCTGGAATAACCTGGCATTATAAATGGTTTTTATCACATTATTTTGCAGTTATTTGTCAGCCACTTTGCTTAAGATAAATGTAGAACAATAATCAGATTCTAAAACAGAGCAGTCAACAAGGTTTTGCTAATTGTGAAACCTCTTCTGCTGGCAGAACTCTGTCTTGGGGCACGGTTTATAAATTTCCTTATGGAGAAATTGCACTGAGCACATCTCCATGTTTGGACTTGAAAGTCTAATAGGACAAAAAGTAGGAAAAGGGGTCTCATCCCCTCCTTCAAACATGGTGAGGTCTCAGCAGTCGGTGTCATGGCTTGAGTCCCTGTAGGACTGCTGAGCCAAGGGAGGGGTTCTTCAGCTCTGGCTGGTTCCTAATGTGTGCAGATCCTGATGCAGTGTGCCCCACCATCCATGGAAAGGAGCCTTGCACCAGGACAGAAGGGATGCTTCTGCCATGGGAGGCTTCTCAGAAGGGCAGACAGCTTCCTTGGGTTGGGATTTGGCGATCACAAATGTCTGATAGAAAGAAGTACATGATTAAATGCTAATTGCAATAAGATTATGTTGAGATGAGAGTGAAGGAAAACAGGATCTATATCCATCTTTTAAAGAGGCATGCTGAAGGGAATATAAGGGCAAGGTTCTGCTATATAAATCCCAAACAGTTCTCTGAGCTCTATTTATATTTAGATAATTAGTGAGTTCAAATTTAAACCCCTACTGTGGAGAATAGCATCAGGCAGTGACTTACTCCAGGGCTTTAAGGATTGTGGGAACCCCTCTTGAAATTAGATTTCAAACATGGAGGAATGTTTCAAGCTTGCCAAGAGAGGCCTGAACACCCAAATCAATGGGCACCTTTCTGAGGGATAAGACATCGAGCTTGAGAGTGGGGGGCTTGCACCTGGGGCAAGTGTTCCCACATGAGAGGGGAAAAAGGTCTTCAGAGATCTTTACTTCTGATAATAAAAATATTGAATATTATTTATGTTCAATTAAAGCATTTAGGGGAACACTTTTATAAGCAACAGAATTGCTACAGTGTGGTTGAGATGACAGAGAACACCTCCTCTGGTGTCAGAGGATATGGAGCTACTCAGAAGTGGTGCAGTACTAAAATGCAGACAGAAGTCACAAAGTCAGCAGATCTGATTAACTGTAAATCCAGGTTTTTATTACACTCCCCCCATAGGTAGAGAAGGACAATAACTTGATTTTGATCTCAGCTGCAGCAAGTAAGATCTGAGAGGAAGATATTTACTAAATTATTTACCTTATATAGCACTGTCACTGGAAAAACAATCATGTTTGAAGTGCCATGTCAGTGCAGCTGCCCTCAGAAAGAAATACTGAAGGTGTGTTTACTGTTTGGGGTTTCTGTTCATTTTCCTAAAGCTACGTCTAATTGAAAGTGTTGATATAATTGCAATTTAAGGCAAAATGTAGGAGGAATAGGGACACTTGCAAGTGACAGGCCTTTGGAACTTGAATTGTCCTTCCATCATCTCAAAGCTTAAGCTATCACTAGATAAGGTAGAGAGCATTTATTTTCCTCTTTATTGAAATGTCAGTGAAAGTTTTGGGTCCTGTGTCAGCACACTGTTGTGTTTCCTGACTGGGCTGTGAGGTGGCTGCCCGTGTGTCAGCATCCAGGTTCCATCCTGCCAGCTTTGGAGCATGTCAGAGTCCAGGCTCCATCCTGCCCAGCTCTGGAGCATGTAAGAGTCCAGGCTCCATCCTGCC
>VYZP01068512.1:122512-159133 GCA_013400635.1 Hypocryptadius cinnamomeus | reverse complement strand
CAGAGTCTCCAGGCTCCATCCTGCCCAGCTCTGGAGCATGTCAGAGTCTCCGGGTTCCATCCTGCCTAGCTCTGGAGCATGTCAGAGTCTCCAGGCTCCATCCTGCCCAACTCTGGAGCATGTCAGAGTCTCCAGGTTCCATCCTGCCCAGCTTTGGAGCTCACCCAGAGCCACGGTGGTTCCCTCGAGCCTGCTCTGGGCAGCACTGGCCTGCAGTTCCTAACAAATACATCCTGAAAGGCAAAGAAATGGTTCCACCTGATTTCTGTATCCCAGGATCACATTAAAGAGCTGATCAATCACAGCCTTTAGACAAAATTTCCTTTTTTGTTTCTGGTTCTTGCAGTTTAGGTGGCTGTAACAGGAGAAGCAGTGACAAACTGTTGGCATTAATGTACTGAGCATAATGAACACCAGCCATACAGCACATGGTGCTTGTCTGCTTATTGGTGAATTTAACTCACTTTAATTGCAGTGTTACTTAACATGATGGAGAAGTAGCCCTCAGAGGGATCATTTGAGGGACAAATAATGTATTTGTGTAAAATTAAAAAAAATAAACCAAGCAACTAGAAGATAGTACTACTAGCTGTAGTAAATTATAGTTTAATAATTATTATCTAGATAGTACTTGGCTTAAGGTTAAAAAAGAGGCACTTCTGGAAAACAGGATGAAAGCTTGCCTGGAGCACAGCCATGGGGACTGTCTTTTGCAAGCTGCACTGGTGGCGAGACATTCAGCGAAGCACCTGGGAATAAATTGAGTCTGCTGGGAGGGGAAAGTATCTACCCCTGGGGCATGTCAATGGAAATAGAAGGTGACAATGGCCTGCTTGGCCATATCACATGGGTTTCCTGATTCTATTGAAGGTATTGCACAGCAACCTGCCCTCTGAGCCTATCTGACACCTGGGAGGTTTTCTGTGCAAGTGGGAGGTGTAGGACCTTTACCCCCTGGAACAGAGCTGGTGCCCTAGGCACTGAGACGCTGGTGGTGTTAGAACCTCCTTATGTCTGTCATTTGTACCCTGAACATTAAATATCTTTCTCATTATTCATCCCACCACACTAGAAACAGCTGGTCTTCAAGGGAAATTACCTAATGAATCAACAATAAGGCTATTGTGTAGGCGTGACATTTCTGATAATAAATTACTGCTTTCAGGAGGTTGACCACACTTGTCAGGGTTTTGTGAGTTACAAATTCAGCTGCCTTGTCTTATGCTGTTTTACATAACTGACAGTGTAAAACCTTGCCATTTGACTGGAAGTTATTCCCTCAACTTCTAGATCTCTATCATAAATTTTTTCTTCCTTCATTCAGAATAATCTTTGAGCATTTCCAACTCATACATTGAAATTATTTTAATTTGGTTTGGTTTTATTATATTCATTGTGTCATAAATATCTTGGACTTAAATATTAATTTAAATATTTTTAACTAGAAATGTAAACAGGCTATAAATGTAAGGACTGCATTTTTAAATTTCATTTAGATAAAATATGTGTTTGCATATTTCTTGTATGCTTCACTTGAAGGAATACTTTTTCCTAAACCCACGGTATGGAGGAAGATCTAAATATTGCCTTACCAGCTTTCAAAAAATACCTGGATGTACCTAATTAGTTTAGAAGTGCTTGGCCCATATGAAGTATGCTTCAAGGATGAATATTTTAAAGCATGCTTCTTTTTTCACATGCAAGCGTTATTTGTCTTTTACTTTGTGTATCCAGGGATGTGACTGGTTAGTGATGAAAAGCAGAAATCTTTGCTCCCTCTTAGCTGAATGCAAATGGCTCTGAAATTCAGGCAGTATCTGCACCAAATTGCTTGTTTATCTCTGTGGAATTCTGTGGAACCAGTTCTTTAGCTTTTAATACTGTAAGTCTTTTCATAAGTAGCCAGCAAGGAGAGAAGGACAGGAGTTACATTTTCTGCCAGATTTCTCGGGGCAAAATGCATTCTTGCAAATGTGAATGAAGCCAGTGAAGGTGGGGCAGGCTGGAGAGGAAGTTGGTATTCTTATGCAAGGAGTTGTGGAAGCTAAAAATGAGATCTAAGACAGATGAATACATGTTCTAGCAAGTATACTGGGTTTCAAGTACTCCCAGTTTCATTGTTACACTCATCACACTATTGTTACACTCATTTCTTTTCACGGGTAGTCAATATCTTAATGTCTGGACAGTGCTGCTGGTTTACCTCTCACAGAATGTGCTCTTATTTAATGCAGCAGGGCCTTTTAAGGTTTGTATGAGGCTCACTTAGACACCAGTGGATTATTATTTTAAAATAACAATTCAGATTTTCAACAGGAAGAGACTGGTGCATCCAAGAAGTATCTTCTGACACTCTGGTCGGAGAGCAGAAAAAGCAGCATTGCCCAGTGTGTGAGCAGGGCTCTTTGAGATGGCTCCATGTCTGACGTTGTGCCAGCATCCTTCTGCCTGAGATGTTCTAGAAAGGCCAGGTGCAAGTAGAGCAAAGCTAAGAATTATTGCCCTGTGCCTGCCCTTCAGCCCCCTAAAGCTAGAAACTCCCTGGGGAACCTGTCCTCGGGAGGATTGCACAGCACCCTGAACACCTCCAGAGGTGCCTGGAGACACCTCCTCTGCCACGATCCTGCTGACCCTGGGCTGGGTCTGAGTCTTCCATAGCTTTCTTTGCCTTCGCGTGTTGCACTGTGTGAGGCACCTCCAGGAGCTCCAGGCAGTCATTCCTCACCTGCGTGGGGGCAGTCACAGGGGGCAGTGCCAGCAGCCCTGCCTTTCCCGGAGGAAGCCTCTGCCTTCACTGCCTCCTTGTTTTGCAGCAGGCATGAAGACAGCTCCTGTGGCTGTAGGACCTCAGCTGGGTGCCACCGGGGATGGAGGCCCTGTGTCGCCAAGCTGGTGGCTCTGGGCACAGTGTCAGGGCTGTGGCAGTGTGGGTCTGTGTCCCCCAGTGTCAGGGCTGTGGCAGTGTGTCAGGGCTGTGGCAGTGTGTCAGGGCTGTGGCAGTGTGGGTCTGTGTCCCCGAGCTGGTGGCTCTAGACACAGTATCAGGGCTGTGGCAGTGTGTCAGGGCTGTGGCAGTGTGGGTCTGTGCCCCCACAGCAGGGCTGGGCAGGCAGGGGCTCTGTCTTTGCCAGATGAGCCACTGCTGAGCTGAAGAGGGAGAGGGGAGATGCTGTGACCTTCCAGTGTAATGCCTTGGCTTCAGTTATTTAATTGTGTGTTTTAACCGTGCTGGTGGTGATCAGTTAGTGTGGGCTAACTGGTTAATTGTGGATGTGTTCTGCTTGTGAAACAACACCTGTAACCAGGTCAGGCACACTGGGCAGCCAAAGGCAGGCACAGATGGGCAGGAGCAGCTCCAGAGCCTGCAGTGCTGCAGCCCCTTGCAGAGGGCCTTTTCCACTGCCTGCACTGCACCGCCCTTTGCTCCTGTTCCCTGCTGCCCTGAGGAGGACTTGTCTCCCCAAATGTCCTTTTGGGGACATTTCAACACTCATGGCCCCCAGGGCCCAGAGGATGAGGACAGCCCTGTGAAGTCACCTGTCCACATGGCCAGCTGTGGAGCACAGCACGGTTTGGAGGGCTCGAGGAGCTGGGCTTGTCACAGCTGGAGTGAGGTCACTGAGGGTGTTGGGAACAGCAGCAGCCTCCTCTCCAGCCTGCTTTGGTTTGGTTGAAAGTCACTGGTATCTAGTCAGGGTCTTGTGCTTCACATGAAGGCCATTCAATTAGGATTCAGAGACAGGATGAATGAAAAAAGAAGTGGAAAAAGAGTTTTAAAGCATACAGCCAAAGACTTCCCTACACTGGTTTTAGGTGGGACTATATTGGCCCAGAAAACTTAGTTAGATGTTAGTGATAATCAAGGTCCTCTGAATTCTATATATTTTTTTCTCAAAATAATGTAGTTCCAAGGGATCCACTGTTGAAAGCAAGTGCCTGCTGTACTCTTTCCTTTTCTAAATAATGGAAATTCAACTGAACCAAACAAAGGTGTTATAATGGTGTCACATTGTCATTTCATTTTCCTCAGCAGCCTTCTGATAAAGACATGTTGTATTCAGCAGCACACAGACATAAGAGCAGTTCTGTCTCCAAAATCTGGCTTTGCAGTGTAAGGCCTGTTGAGTTTCCATGGCAATGGCCACAAATTCCTCCCCAGCTCTTCAAAGTGAAAGACATATTTGTTTTGCTGGCGCAACTTTGTAGCACAAAAGCTCTCTCTCCTTTTTCACGTAACACCTGCTAATCTGAGCCTGGGCCCTTTGAAGCCTCCTGCTGATCAGAAATTCAAATACATTTTTGCATGCTAATCTTGGTGGTAATCTAGAGCTTGTGTCTTTCACGTTGTGTCTGTGAAAACAGTTTTCTTTATAAATCACCAGAAGTGTTGGCCCTGATTGCTGTCCATGGGAGGATGAGTTGATAGGGCTGTCAGCAGCTTGGATGCCCATTCTCTCAAGATGCAGGCTGGACAGAGCTATCAGATCAGGGCTTTTTAACCATGCACTCGCCCTTTGTGAAGAGAAGGGGGCAGGGGGAGAGGGGGAAGGGCTCTCCCCATGCTCGGTGGTGCTCTGTGTATAGCTGTGAGGCTGTGCAGGGTGCCCAGGCTGCGAGGGACAGAGCGTGGCACTGCCACCGTGTTCAGCCACCGCTGTTGCTGTGCCAGGGGCTGGCACTGGCTGTTCCTTGTTGAGCCTGTCGCTCAACAAAGGAGTGTGGCTGCAGAGCCCAACAAACAGACGTTTTTGCAGTGCTTTTCTTGCCGCCTGACGGACAGATACGCGCAGTGCTGAACCCGCCTCCTGCGTGGGATTCCCTCTGCAGCCGAGCTGCTGCATCCTCATTGCCCAAGTGCTGTGGGTGCTCTGCTGAACCAGGGCTTGGTGCCATGCGGGGACTCCTTGTCCTTCATCTGCCCACACTGTCGTTCCTCCGTGCCACCCAGCCCTGGAGCTCAGCACTGGCATGTGCACCAAGAACCTGGCTGTCCAGGGAAAGGGGTCCCAAAGCTGCCAGGTGTCCTGGTGCTGCTGGGGTGGTTTGGCTGTTCCAAGGGCTCTGGGGGTCTGATGCTCCTTAGCCTGTGGCTGGAGATAGAGCTGTGGTGCTCCAAGAATGCTTAGTGGTATCTCAGTGTTTGCATCACTAGTAAAGGATTCAAATGGTTTGCCCTTGAGGCACTGCTGTGAGTCCATGATCTGCCTGTGTTTTGCAAAGCACGTTAAACCCCCAGGTGCCCCAGGTATTCCATCTCCAAACCTCCTCTCAGGTCATTTTCCAGTGGTGCTGTGTCCAGCCAGTGCTGGCAGTGCAGTGCCTGCTGCAGACATGCTCACAGGCCATGCAGCTCCTGCCATGCTCTGTGCTTCTGAGGTTTAAAACAAAAGGGTTTGAGTTTCACTGCAGCTCACACCTAGGCAAGCCTCTGGGGCATGGCTGCTTTAAAGGAGTCTGTCCTTGCAGAGCCTCTGCTTGTTTAAAATTATCTTTTTTTCCACTACTTAAAAAACCAAAGAGACCTTCCTGGTTAATTTCTCAATAATTCTGTGGGTAGATATGATTTGCCTCTTGGAGGAGATGAACAGTTTTCCCACTTGTACAAGAGGGGATCCCTGTTTAACACTTGCAAAGCTCAGCCCTGCCATCTCTTTCCTGCAGTCTGATCCCCCCAGCTGCAGAGCTGGATCCGTTTCCCCCAGTGTTGGTTGGGAGCTCTTCTTCCTTACTCTGAATTTTATAAAATCTGAACTTTCAGAGAAATCCTTGTTTATGAAAGCTCATAGTGCATTTCAAGGAGGAATGCAGACTTGCTGTTCTGTACAAAATCACCAGCAAAATATTTGAAAGAGGGTTTTGTGTTCATTGTCTGCCGCATCTCCCTGCTATTCAGGCTCTATTCTATTCAAATTTTCTTCCTTTCTTTAGGGGGAAGAGTCTGAGTGCACAAAGGGGCTGTGGTTTCTGCAAGCAGATAATATAACCATGGAATATAAACATGGCAATGATTTCCTTAGGCCCTGTGATCCATCAGGCATGTTAAGAGCAGTTGGCAAGGGTTTGGGAAGTTCCCACTGCTACACGGCATCTAGGATAAGATGCCTTTCTGCCTTGGTCAGCTGCAGGATCCACACCCCTGGTGCTGGAAAGGTTCATCCCATCCTCTTTCCTGGAAGGGAAAACCTCTGCCTTTGAAGTCATATGCCCACAGCTTGCAGAGCTGACTGATGCAGCAACATCAGTGATTTACCAAAGTGGGGGGCAGGGGGGGAAGAAAGCTGCAGCATAAATCTCAGTCTAGCTTTATTCTTTTACCTTAGGTTATATGTCTTTAAAGGAAAAATGCTGACAACATGCTTGCTCACAAAAAGTCTTTTGAGCTGGTGCCAAGAATTTGCTCAAACCTGGTAAAAAGTCACAGCTGGGACCTAAGAGCAGCACTGAATTCTACTTCCTTGCTTGATCTTAATTTTCTGGGGCTGAGGAGATGTCCAGTATGCCTCCTGCCTCCTGCTCTGAGGCTGGGTAAGAACCTGCTTTTGTCCTTTGGAGCAGGCGATCACTGGTGTCTGATGTGGTGACAATCCACTGTGGTTCTATGTTTGCTCTCTCTGTATCACTTACTCTTCAATTTAGAAAGCTTAAACCAATATTATTTGGACTGAAATCGTGCAGCCAGGCAACAAGGGGCCCCCAGCCTGCAGGAAGGGCTTCTCCCCTCTGCAGAGGGCAGCTCTGTGAATGGCAGCATCTGCAGCCCAACACGCCTGCAGAGCCCCGGCCCCTGCCCGCAGCACCAGCTCGTGCCACAGTGACCAGTGCAGCCCCAGCAACAGCCTGAAACATCCTCAGCTGACACCCTCTGCTGCCTGTGCCCTCTCAGCCAGCCTTGGGATGCTGCTACAGGAATACTGTTGGGCTGGTTTAGTGCTCAGGACAAGGTCCTGGTGACTAGCTCTGGGTCATCATGAAATTTTCAAGTATATTAAATCAGAGGAGGCAATTTTTTGATGAGTATTGAGCCTAAGGGGAGCCGACCACACACATTTTTCTTCTCTCAGCAATCTTAATGCCTCCTCTAATCACTGGACAGTGACTGCTTGTGTCTGCAAGCAGCTATTCTTGATTTTGGTGGAGGTCCTCCTAAGGGAATGGAGACAGGAGACTTTATGTCACCATGGTTCCCACCTGAGCACTGCAGAGAAGAGCACTACTGGAAGGGCAGATGGACAAGCCACTTTTGCACCCTCTAGAGCTCCAGAAGTAGCCTGGCCAGTATTGCTGTGTCTGCACATGGGCCTGGAGCACCAGTGTTAATTGTGCAAAGTATGAACAGCACCTTATTCACCTGTACAAATCTTCTCTAAGAATTACCACCTGCCCCCTGAAATGCAGAGAACAAAGGGCTTGGAATTACTGAGGAGCTCAGGATATGAATCCCAGGGAATCTCCTGCCAGATTTTTTTTTTACTTGAAGTAGGGGAGGCAGTGAATGCATTGTGTTCCTAGAGATGTCATGTCCTGCCACATAACAGCATTCCTTGCTTTCTCCCTTATTGATGGCTCTTCTAGCTACTTTACTTGTATCTATCAGATGCGTTGTCCTCTTTTCTGCTGAAGCTGGTGGGTAGAGTCTTACGTCCAAATCTTGATGCTTTAATTTAAAAAATAAGTACGTAAAAAAAAAATCTATTTCTAACCTTTTTATTACAAAATTTTATCTGAATGAAATTATGGAATCCCACAACTGCAGTAATGATAGCAACATGCCTACTTTTGCTTCCTGTGCTGCATCATGCACTGGTGCTGTAGCTCCCCAAGAGAATGTAGGAAAAGTTCTTCAACCTTGGTGGCTTCTGTGATCTTCTCACTTGCTATTTATAGCTGATTAAGGCTCAATCATGTGATTTAATGATAGTTCCCCCCACAGTTTATTGATCCCAGTGGGAATGAAGGGCATTCAGCACCTCACATAAGCAGACCCTTCACGTCTGTCTTGCTGCTCCTTACAGAATATGAGCAGTAGGGCTGAGCACTCCTCGATTTTCTTATTCAGACTCATTTCAAGCTCCAGCTCAGACTGGAGATTTGCTGAGTAAATAGTCTCAACAATAATCTCAGCCTGATTCCAACTAATTAAATCCTGTACAAACATCCCTCTCCGGGCCAATATAGCAAAAGACAATGAAAACACAGAAAACCAGACATAGCTTTCCTCCAGATTTCGCTCGGCCCTTTAATCCTGTATCTTTTGAAAGATAGTAACGTCCATAAGATGAGGGGTCAGCCTTCCTGCCCTTAGCATCAAGCAGTGGAATTTTTCAATAATGAACAGCTGGGTCACCAGCGACACAAAAGCTGCTGTAATATCCTGTAGGCTTACGGGGCACAACAGAAATCCCAAAGCAAATCATGATGTACACAGAAAGGGACCGTCCTTTTCTATTAAGGAGACCACTTCAAACCAGTCTCAACACCACCTTTTCTCCAGCTTTTCGAAGGAGAGATTATCCCCTGCGTATATTTAATCACACATTATGGGGTGGCTTTGATTGCCTTTTTGGAGTCAGAGAAGTTAAAGAACATAGTTTGAAGGCTCTGATTATCAGCGCTGCATCCGCGTGCTCTCAGCCAAGAGGTGTTTACAAACAAGGGCTGGCAGGGGGTGGGGAAGCAGGAATGCTGCCCTGGGCCCACGGCTGGGCTGGGCACTGCTCTCACAGGGTGGGTTGTATAACCCTGACTCCAGCTACGTGTGCTGAGCGCCATTGCAAGGGGGAGGCAGGGGGGTGCGTTTGTGGTCTGATTTTTATGAAACCCTGTGGAATTTTTCTCCTTTTCCAGGGAAAGAAGTTGTCTTGTAGGGGTTTTCCTACACAGTAAAGCAAAGAGTAGGCTAGGGTAACATGAACAAAAACTAAATGCTATAAAGACCTTTTTAATGTATCACAAAAGTCAGTCTGAGATGTGTGCAAGATATGCTGGAGATTCCTGATTAAAAGCAGTTTGTGTCAAGGAAGTTACCACTTGCAGCATGTAGAACATCTGACAGTGATTAACTGGAGCTAGCTATTAGATTTTCCTAAAGAAACAATACTTAAACATATCTCCACAAGTATGAAACACTTTATGTACTGTATCTGGTACACCTCATTTAAATTGACTTAGATGGAACAGACACACTAAGTCTAACTAGTAGGTTATTAAGAATATAAACCTGGTGCCCAAGAATTTACAATCAGTTATATGGGAGGTATCCTGACTTTCCTCCTTTTCCCAGGGCTTTCATTTACTAAGCATATGCTGTAAAGATGTCACATTTACAGCAAGGGACATGTTTAGGATGTTTCTTACAAACAGTTTTAAGTTACATACCTGTAGCAAATGCATCTTGCTATGCTGCAATGTGCTGTTAGAAAGTCTGCTACGAGCCCAGGAAAACATGGGTGAAAGGAAGTATATATGCATTGATACAAATGTATTTGTAACCTAGCTTTTCAGTTTACTTATTAGTGCTTGTGAATTTTTGATGGAAAAATGACATAAAATTGTTTTCTACGGGAAGATGAACTTTCCAGCTCTGCTAAAGCACTTAGAGGTTGGAGAAATATGGTTTAAATTAAGCATATCATACTTCTAATTCTGGGGGGTTACAAAAAGAAGAGCTTGGAGATTCATCCAGCCTGGAGTGTTTGGTAGTTGCAAATAAACTGTATTATATGTAATGATCATTTCCCTAAGAAATACCTCCCTGTTTCCTTCCCCTTTTTGCATCAGGAGGCTGATGATTACTGTGGGGCTGTGCTTGCACATAGGTGCTGCTCTAATTCACGTTCCTACATTGCAGGGGAGGAGCAGGCGAGTCAGAAGACCTGGAATTCAGCATTTCAATTTCAATTGATTATGGATTTCCCTACTACTTGTGAGATGAGTGGTGAGAATTGGTGAAGTAACCACTACAGTGCTATGAGCTCAATTAAAAGCACTGCTTCAGAGTGTGGGATTTGTACAAAGAGTGTTTCTACCTCTTGGCTGTTTGTCACTTACATTGGAAGGTTTTTAAAAACAACTGCACTTCTATTAGCAGCCACAGGAGCTCTGCTCTCCAGGCTGGCTCCTAAAGTCCCAACCTACCTCACTCTCTCTGTCCATACAGGGTCAAATCAGGAATTGCACTGAGCTTCTCCAGAGCAGAAGAATGCTGAGGGTCAGTGTTTAATAGGTGGGAAATCATGGAAACAGTCCTCTGGGGGCTGAGAGGTAATTTATGCTTAAGTCCAAAATTCTCTAATTTGCATAATACCAAACCTAATAAAATATTCATGTAGCTTCTCTCACTTTCAGGCAATTTAAGATAGGCAAAAATTAACTTGGAAAATACTGCTTAAAAATAAGAGAAAAAATTTGGAGACAATGTCTTCAAATATTTTCCTGCTTTTAATTTAATGATATTTTTCAGAGTTACAGAATTGTTTGCAGAGTTATTGCCAGATAGAAGTCTGCCTTATGCACAGAACTGTGCAGAGTTTGATCTTTTTAATGGGAATCACAAAAACTGCTGGAATTCCAGGGTGTGGGTCAGGTGGAAGATGGACTCGGAGGACGTAGCATGTGTGCTTCATAGGCTGGCAGAAATGGTCACACTATGAGAAATGACAGCTTGAGAGGTAGTTGGTTTTCTCAGAGTTGGGTTCAGTTGAAATGACCAGAGCCAGAGTTCTCCCTCATCCAAGGGATCATGGAATTCTCTGAGAGTTGTGGCCAGGCCATTCTGTGGTGCCAGAGACTGCAGTGTGTGGAGAGCAGGAGAAACCCCCAGAGTAAATGACACCCCTGGGCTTGGTATTTCTGTCCTGTGCAGGTTCTGCCCTTTGCACCTGCTGGCCAAAGCAGCTCACACCGAGCCAGGCAAAGCCAGGGCTGTGAGTGCCTCTGGGCACCTGAGATGGGGCACAGGCAGCTCCTCCTGCACTGGCTCACAGACAGACATGAACTTTTCTTGACCACTCTGGAAGTTTCTAACTGGTCTATCCTATTCTAACTGGACTATTTCACACAGTCTTGATATTACAACATCTGTCTAGAGTCTTGTGTTTGGAAAATGCTGATTTCCACATTGCTATTAACTACCAAACCTGCACAGTCTTTCTCTGAGTTCTGACAGAATTTGGAAATAAAAATTAATGTGTATTTTCTAAATGAGACTGCAACTCCAGTGTTCAACCCACTGGTCATCACACTTAGATGTGTGTCTTAAAGAGTGTGGAAGGGGAACTGATTGCGTTTGTTCTTAGCATTTTTGTGCCAAATGATTTTGTTTGTATAGATTTACTCATGTGAAAGCATCAGATTTCAATTAGGTTTATAAATTTAGTCAATGGTAAAATTTAATGACATTAACATTAGCAAACACAGGTTTTCATAGCATACAGCTGTGAGATGGTGCCTTCCTGACCAAAAGAATTGACTCCTGACCTGTAACCTTCCTTGCTGCTGTCAAGTTACATTTATTTTTTGGTAAGAAAACATGAACTGGAGCTGCTAATGGTGCAGAATTGCTCTCATCTGAATAGTGCTAATGGCTGCAGCAGGCACATAACTGGAAACTACTTTTCAAAGCCCCCCAGGCCCCTTGAAGTGAGATTGTCCTCACCCACAAGGGTGGGTGAAAGTGGTTTTGTCACTGGTGCTTCCTTTATGCAAAAGAAATCATATCACACAGTGCCACACTCCTGACAAGGAGACATTGAACCAAAGCCCACATTTGGGGTGCAGAGGGAGGCTGAGGCTGCCAGCTGGAATCAGATGACAGATATTTTTGTTAGGAAATAATATCTTCCTCTGATTTCCTGAGAGGTTGAATATAAAGCATAAAACAATGGGCAGTGATGAAATCCAGAAGAATTACCTCTGTGTATTCTGGAAGAGAGTAAACAAGTACCTCTATGCTGTCCAGGTACACCAGGCACTGTTTGGACAGCTGCACTGCCCATTCAGAGGTGTTGCTTGCCAATGGCTTGGCAGTATGAATGCCAGGTTCATAGAAGGTTCATATCAAATTGTAGAGCCCCACAGACATGGCCATGACAATAAACCCAACACAGCAGAAGGCTGGATTTTCCAATGCATACCAGCTACTGATGTAGAACATGCTCCAGTGAGGATTACTTGAAAAGCTGCATTTAGTGCTGCAATAACACTAAAAGGTCACTTTGGAGCACATTTGCAAAAGGTCAGAGCTGGTGGAGATAACAGCCTGTGCACACAGAGCAGAAGATGGTGGGCTCATTTTAGCTCTATCTAGTCATAGCTGAAAACCAGTCAGGATCAGACATGGAAAATATTTCTTCCATTTTGACTGATGCTGTGGTAGAGAAGGAGTTCCTCATGTTGTAAGGGATGTCTTTGGGCTTGGTAAAAATCCTAAAAAATGGCAGAAGCATTTTTAAATGCACCATTCTGTATTCTCAAGGTGCATTGGGGTGAATGCATGTTTCCAAAGTGGTTTTGGCAGCACAGTTGCATAGAATATTGTTTCATGTGACATGGCACGAGGTGTGTAATGCACAATGTAAAAGCACACTTTTCAGCTTGAAGTCTGTCATATGAATCTTGCATGCCTAAGGAATTTTTTTCCTCAGTTTGCTGGGAAGCTTTCAGCATGAAATGGTGGGAGTGCAATTGTTTGGTGCAGGGGATACTGCATTCTCTAAAGTCAGTTTTTCAGAATTATTCAGAAATGCATCCCTCACACACTGCTGCTCTTCTGCAGCCACTTTGCAGCCCCACCAGCAGCTGACAAACCTCAAGCCAGGGGTGGAGAAGCTTGTACCCAATACTGCCTCTCCAGCTGTTCTCAACAGTTGTGATGGGAATATTGCAAGCTTATTCTGAACATTGTAGCTTTTTTCTTTGAACTAAATATATTCCTGGAGAGGTTCCCGTAATTGAAATGGTCTCAGGAGGAATTAGCATCTCTGTACCTATCAGCTGTCTGTCTGCCAGGCCCAGTGGGAGCAGTGAGTGGAGGGGGCTGTGGGACTGAGAATCCCACCTGAGAAACTTCAAGTTATCACCACCATCTAACAGCCCAGCCTCTCCAGTTCTGGTGTACGTTGTCTGTGATCTCCTCCAGCATAGCTCAGGGAAAGTGAATTTTTTGTGATGGATCTGCATTGTGTTGGATGATTCTGCTGGCAATTTTTATTTGTAGCAGGGCATAGTCCAGAGGTGCCTTTTAAAGTAAGTAAGTCCTGTCCCTGTGCAGAGGGTAAATGAAGGTCTTTGCCCAATGAATTCATGTTCACTGTAAGCAAGGTGCATCCTTCTTTCTCCAAATTTTCTGATAGCAGCTGAGAGACCCAAGAAATGTCATTTATCTTTGAAAACACAATGTAGAGTCTCCCAAATGCTTCAGTGAAGGAAGGCAGCATATATTCATGGCTGGAGTCTGCCCTTAAATCTGATCCCATTCTCTGTGGGCCCCTAACTCCATCACGGTGACCCTTGCACTGTGAGGTGTAATATAGAGCAGGAACTGACAGTAGTTCCTGCAGCTGCTGGGACGTGGCAGGGCCTTACTGGGTACACAAGGGCATTCAGCCCCATTTGTTGGGAGTCTCTGAAGGATGCAGAGTGATCAGTGTCTGTGGAAATGAATGGGCTTTTCATGCTGATGATTTCATTTCTGGATGGACACAACACTTCCAGCCGTGGTGATTCATCATCCTGGCTGGATGCAAGTGGAGGGCAGCCAGCACTTTGCACTGATGCTCAGAGCAGACACTGAAGATAAAACGTGGGACTCCGACAGAGCTTTCCAAATATTTGACACAGAACTGCCAGGGAAGAGCTGTGCTATTCCTATTTCTAGGCTGCCAGCAGCGTCTAGTAAATTTTCCCAGAGAATCGCTGCCGTCCACAACACGGCTCCAACATTGCACTTTCTTAACCCTCTTGTTCTGCTCAGGATTTACCTTTGCCTCTGAGGCAGCTCAATGTTGGCTAAGGAGAACTCGGTCATTGTGTGTCTGGCATGTTTGGGGCACTGGTGCTGCTGTGCACAGCCCCAGGGCTGGCCTGGGGCTGCTCTGCTGGCACCCCATTCCTTTTGTTGTACAAAATGAGGCAGAGGCTCCAAGGAGGCATTGCCAAATGGTGCTGGAGCTGACTGGGTGAGAAGGGCTCTGTGGGCACAGGGTGAGCCGTGGGCAGCCGGGAGCCCTGCCAGGGCTGGGAGTTCCACGGCACCGGCCAGCGCCGGGTGGGCAGGCGGCAGCTCCAGTGCCACCCTGTCCGGTGGCAGCTCCAGTGCCACCCTGTCCAGTGGCAGCTCTGATGCCATCCTGTCCGGTGGCAGCTCCGGTGCCACCCTGTCCAGTGGCAACTCTGATGCCATCCTATCCGGTGGCAGCTCCGGTGCCATCCTGCCTGGTGGCAGCTCCAGTGTCATCCTGTCCAGCGGCAGCTCCAGTGCCATCCTGTCCAGTGGCAGCTCTGATGCCATCCTGTCCAGTGGCAGCTCCAGTGCCATCCTGTCCAGTGGCAGCTCCGATGCCATCCTGTCTGGTGGCAGTTCCGGTGCCATCCTGTCCGGTGGCAGTTCTGATGCCATCCTGTCCAGTGGCAGCTCCGATGCCATCCTGTCTGGTGGCAGCTCCAGTGCCATCCTGTCCTGGCACACAGCTCCTCTGGCCACCACCGAGGGCTCCTCACCTTCTGTGGGGAAGGGGGCAGGTATGGACACAGAGCAGCCATCTCAACTGTACAAGGTGTCTGGATGGAATGTTGATGGATTTGGGCCTCAGAGTGACTAATTAGCATGCAGGGTTCCTCAAAAGGGTTAACATGGGATCTTTTTAATTGTCAAAAGAGTTGCAGGCTATTAGGGTTGGCATATTCTTCAATAATCTGTTTTATTTTTACCTGCTGGGAGCTTAATTAAAAAACAAAGAGGCTCAATTTAAAGCCCATTACTATGCTAATTTTGTAAGAACTGGGCGGTGATTAAGAAGCTTTAAAAAGAGGAGTTTAGTTTGCTCTAGGGAATGGGTTGGAGGCAGGTTTTATTTCGTTTCATTAGCTAGCTACAATTATTTATAAACTAAATGGAAATGATATTAAAGAGTAATGAAAAAAACAGCATCTATGTATTATTGAACAGCAGAACTTTTTTTAATTTAGCATCGAAGTGTGCAGAGCCTTTATTACTGCAACTCACAGTTAACACAGCTAAATGCAGTTGTTAAATATAAGAGGCTTTTAAAATATGCCCATAAATACAGAGCTGTCTGGTTTGCTTTTACTGTAGATCACTAGAGTAAGTTTATAAAGATATCAATGTGACAATAAAGATGAACCACTGTCTCTTTTAAAAAAAAAAAAAAAATCTGGGGTTTTATATAGGAAAATTTCTAACAGAATAAATTACAAAGACTTATTCTTTTTGTATTATGTATGTAATGTTGTATAATCTAACAGCACTGCAAACCTTTTGCCTGTCATGTGAGCCCAAAGTAATACCTGCAATTCCAGTTATGTTGGAGTGCTTGGGAGGAGCTGCTGCATTGCATGGATGCTGGGAGCTGATGCCAGGCAGGGACCAGCACGGGCTGGAGAGGCTCCCCAGGATGTGGTGATGAAGAGGTGGGGGAGGCAGCAGCGGGACAGGCTGGCTCCCGGTGTGGCTGTGCCAGAGGCAGCAGCAGTGCGGGGTGCTGGGTGCAGGTATGGCCAGGGACAGGCTGCCAGGGTGAGCAGGAGCCCGGGCAGCAACTTTGAACTGATTCCCCCAAACCAAGGTATCTGTTTGTGGTGTCTGTGAGGATGTGGGCAGGGAGATGCACCCTGTTACTGCCAGAGGAACTGGTAATGCTGGGGTGTATCCTCTCAGCACTGGGAGGAGGAGGAGCTGTTGAGCCTGTACCTGGAGGAGCCGCATCTCTGGTGGCACCAGGGCCTTATACAGAAACAACATGCTCTTATAAAACATCCCAGCTCATGTGGCACGAGTGAGAGCTGGTTTGTATGTGCAACCTGGTAGCTGAGTTCACTCAGCATTTGAATTCCCACTGAAAAGCCACTCTGATCTCATAAAGGACCAGGAACCCCATGCCAACCAGCCAGCACTGCCATTCCATGCTGGAACCCTTTGTGCTGCTGCTCTTTCTGGGAAAGACTTGATTGTGTGCCAGGGATGGGGAGTGGGAGGAAGCCTGGAACAGCTGAGAGACATCACTATCCACTAGGCAGAGGGGTGAGGAAGAAGAAGGATGGCAGGGGGGCCAGCAGTGGATGCCAGCCCATCCCCTGGGTTGCCCAGAGCAGCTGGCATTTAACTTTGTAAGGGTCCACATCAGTTTGGCTGCGACACCAAAACTGTTGGTGGGGCATCTTAATTTAAATAGGTGTTGCAACCAGTAAAGTGTTTCTAGATGAAAGAAGTTACAAGAAGAATTAAAAGTACTTGCACGTCAGTGATAGTGTCTGTGGACACTAGCAGGACTCCTGCTGCCAGAGCCTTCTGCGTGGGTCCTGCGTGGGTGCCATGAGGTACAGCACAGCATCCTGGAGCCATTCAGGCTCTGTCAAATCAAATTCTCGATGTGGCTCCCCCAGTCGTGCTGGGGAGAAAAGCCTTACACTGCAGGTCTGCTGCTCCTCTGGGTAAACTCTGAGCCGAGCCCAGAGCTGCCTCTGGAGATAGAGGTCATACAGCAGAACAGTTTCAATTCCTCTTCTGGTTCTAAAGGCAAAGTGAGCTATCCAAGATCCCTGAGGTTGCAAATGTCCCTTGGCCTTCTTTTGACCCTATATACACCTTACATTCTTCCTTTAATGATTGGCATTCGGTGGGTTTGTGCCTTCGGGCACACTGAAGTTGTAGCTGCTTCTTCATCAAAGCAACTGTTTACAGCTGGTTTGAGTTGGATGCCAATAAACAGTATTCTTTTTGTCTCAAAATAAAAAGCAGCTTAAGTCCCTAATGATAAGGATTTTGTGCTTTGTAGAGGAAAAATTCAGCTAGTTTGGGACAGCCTGCCACTTAGCTTAGCGAGTCGGAGTACGTTATACTTCCTGCTAAATTGCCTTTATCTCCTCAAGTGAGCGGGCTATAGATTCTTATCATTGTGGCAGAAGTGATGAGGGTAACATCTTTAGTTGGAAATCATTGGCAACATGTGGAGAAAGCTTAAGATGTTGTCACACTTTAACTTGGTCCTAATCTGTTCAAAGGCAGTTGATACTTTCTAACTGTGCCAGCAGGTAGTGAGAGGGAGTCAAAGACCATCAGGGTGAAATAGCTCCTGCTTTTCTTTGGAGAGTTTATGACTTTCATAAAGCGGACACAAAGACACTGTGGCAGTAACTGTTATTGTCTAAATTAAGAGCTTATGTTCACCCAACCATATTTCATTAACTTGTACACCCAAGCTTCTACATTTCCTGCCTGCTCCATGCAGTGCTAGAAGCAAATCTTAAATATTTTAACGCCTATTGTCAGCGAAGTGACAAGAGCAATGTGTAGGTCAGCCCTGCCCGTCTGTGAGCAGCCGGGCTGTGCATTGTGACCAGCACGGGCAGGCGTGTGCTGCCCCTCGCCCACTGCCCTCCTTCCCAGGGCAGCCTGTTCTGTGACCTGGGACCTGTGCTGGTGTGAGATCCAAAAAGAGAATTGTTTTCCTTCCAATAACAAATTGAGACACTGTGAACAGCCCTTAAATGCCAAAATGTAGGACCAAACTGTGATGGAGCTGATTGTTTCTAAAGTCACCTTCCCTGTGGATGAGGACCCAGTGCTGTTCCTGATGCTCCCTAAGGAGTTTTGCATCTCATTTACTTGAAGCAAAAGCTGACAAAGCTTCTACTCCCTTGTTTTTGTTTAACAGATGATCTTAAGAACATCAGAGTTCTTGATGAGCAAACTTAAATGCATTTCAGGAAATAGTGTATTTTGAAAAAAAGGGCTTTGTCAAATCTATAAAAAGGACAGTGCAATCAGAGCAGGGTTTCTTTTCAACCAGATATTCAACAAGCCATCTCATCTTTGGAAACATGTATGGAGCCCCAAGGAACACCATGTAACGTTTTGGTGCTTTTATAGAACAATTCCAAGCCACACAAATTTTCTTGCTGAAAGAAAGGAATGTGCTGGTAAGATATGAGGGGATTTTGTACACTTTTTCTCTAGCAGGCATCTCTATTTTTTCTCTGTGTGTGTGTGTATAGTATATATACATATACTTAACCAGAAGTTAAGTAGTATTTAAGTATTTCAGCTTTGACCTACTTACAACTTTTCATTTAATTAAAAAAAAATCTGAAAAAGTTAATAAAATGTTTAGACAAACCTTTCAGTCTTGTGAGCTTAAAGGAATAATCCTCTTTGCATGCCTAATAATGTTGTTGGTGTCTAATGGGATTTCATTTTCACACATGTGGAAGTGTCCTGTGTTATAAATGTTTGACTGCTGGAATAACTTAAAACCTGTGCAGACTTTCGAGGCAGGAGGAGGGCCTGGGCGTGCTGTAGGGCCCTGCTTACTGATAAATCTCTTTGTATGGCTTTAGAGCATCTAGTTTACTAAAGCCTGAATACAAACACAGATGCTGATAGCTGAGTCTTAGGACTCAGTCTGTCAACCATATTTGGCCTTACGGAAGCCAGGAGGTTTTCATAGTTCTGTGTCTAATCCTAAAAATTCAGTTTATAGAGCAACTCTAGTAGTCATCCATACTAGAACAACCAGGCTCGTCTGTTCTTTAATTTAAAGAACATGAATCAGATGTTTCAAGTCTTCGAAAAACACTGTATTAAAAGGAGTATTTCTTTTCCATCCTAATATTAATAGTAAGTAATTGGCATAAGCTTAATAAGAGTCACTTCATGTTACAAGAATAAATTACCATTCTTAGACATTGCAGCAGACACCTTTAGTTACACCTTGAGTTTCAGGGGTTTCTGTTGGGGTGTTGGGGTTTTTTAGTGTTCCTTTTCCCTTTTCAGTGGTCCTTTTTACAAAGCTCCGTGCCTCTGGTAAGAGTCTCTTGTTTTTATCAGAAGAACAAAGTTTGCGAAAGAAGGGCTACAAAGGGAAACCATGTGAGATGATTGGGGGAGAAAAATTTCATCCATTAAGGGTCAGCCTAAAAGAGCACGATTTAGAGCAGAATATAGCTGGAACTTTTGTAAGACAAGCAGCAACTTTTCATGCTCAGATGGGGATTCTTGGGTTAAATTGCTATCTTTGAGTTCTGAACTTGGAAAGGTATTAAAGTGGAATTAAACCTTTACACAATCCTGCTCTTGTGTCATTCAGGATTTTTTTGGGTTCTGTTTAATTGTACATCACAGCAGGGTTCTGAGTGACTGGTGCTTTAAAGAAATGAAGGGTAGGGTTAAGTCTGCAGCCCACTGCTCCCTGCTAATCCTTCTTGTTCCTTGAAGAAGGATTTACTTTTGCTGCCAGCTTGTGAAAGACTTTCCTCCTCCCGAAGAGATTGTTGTGGCTTTCCTGGGGAGGTGTGGTTGCTATAGCAGGGAGTCACGCCTGGGTATTCTCTCAAACCCTACTGAGAATGGGCCAAAAAAGAGCCAAAGAAGAGTAAAACTGGGGATTAAAAAATGGAACAATGGGAGACAGGAAGATAGGAGTGGGAACAAATGGGAATTACAGCACCAAAAATAATGCAAAGTGACAAAAAGAGGAAATAGAAAAATAATAGCTGACAGTTGGACTGAAAAGACAAACACTACAAAAGAACAATTTATTTTCAACCGGCAAAGAACATAAAAAGGCATCTGGGAAATAAGACACAGCCCTATGTTGAGGATATTTTTTTGTTCCTACTGTATTGAGAACATACATGCACCAAGTACACAAAACTGCTTCATGCTTCCCTCCCAGTTCCACCTTTGCCACAATCTGTTTATTTGAAACAAAACCTTCTTGGGTTTTAAACTGTGTGTTTATTTATTTGCTGTTAAATGATGTCTCTAACTCTGCCTGTTCCTAGGGACTAAAAGTAGGGTAATTCTGGGCTTTTCATATTAAATATTGTCATGCATATCAACAGTAGAAGAAAAGATACAACTTTGCTCAAATTCTGTTCTTGAGTGTTTTCCAGAGAAATAACTGCCTCCAGTGGGCACTTGGTTTTGCTGCTGCTTACTGGAGACAAATTCCTTAGCTGGTGCCATGGCAATGCCCTGACACCTCTACCTGGCCCTGCCCCAGGCTGTGCCCCCTCCTCGCCCTGCTGCAGCTGACTCCTCACCAAGGCTCAGCCAGCTCTTCCCTTCCTCAAAGAGTTTTCCTGTAGCAGTGTAGAAGCTGTGTTTTACACCTAACCCCCTTTGCTCTACTGACAGAACACAGCCTAATTTTGCAGATATTCAAATATTTGTATCTCAGTGAAAGAAGCAGAAATTTTCATTCAGTGTAAAATTTGTCACAATACAAATAGAATTTTAAAAGGAGCCAGTGCTGCATCTAACAGCAAATCTCTCTGAATGCCTTTCCTGCACCCCACTGCTTTATATACAGGGGAGGCAGAGAGATATAATAGATGAAACATTTTGTTTATGAAGTGTCTATGTTTTGTTTTATTTCACATGTTTTTGCAATATAGATAACAGATTACACCACAGAGCTTTCATTGCCTTGTGCTATAAAGATACTATAAAGCCTTTCTGGGTATTAATAATAGATTGTGTTGATGAGTTTGGAGAAGCTGGCAATAGACCCCCCACTGCAAAGACATTAACACCACAGGACTAAGGTATCTTTCCCTTGCAAATCAGTTGCTAAATTGGCTGTGCTGATGAGTTTGGGCACAAGCTCTCCACCAGCATCACTGCAGCAGGCACAGGAAGTGATTTTGTTTTATACTGGCAAATAACGTTTCTTCCTATCAATGCTCTTAGTTGTGAGGAAAGCCTTGTGTAAATTCTTTCCCTAAGTCATTCTTGCCAGCCAAGAAATAACTTAGAAATTACATTTGAATTGCTTTGACACGATTATTTTTTTCTGTAAAAGTGGAGACCAGGCCAGTGAATCACAACAGTACAATTTCCCTGCTTATGGGGCCTTTAGGGTGAAATCTCTTATAAAAATTGCATTAGAAGATTTTCCCTGTGTTGTTGGTGATGTAAATTCAGTGTGCCATTCAGTGAACAAGCAGGATAAGATGTCTGTCAGAGCAGAGACTGGAGCCAGCATCCCAGCCTGTTCCTCAGGGCCCCTCCACAGGCCACTTCATCCACTGGATATTGGCAAAGGCAGAAGATGGAGGAGGATTTAATTTAATTTGTGTAAATATCTGAATAAAAATCCAAAGGAAAAAAAAAAGGAGTGCCCTTTTTGTTTTGGTGACCGCCGCCCCCCAGCTAGGTAGAGCTGTGGCAGAAGCACAAATGCCCCGAGAAATGTGATGTTTTTATGGCCCATCGGTGTGATTTGGAGAATGCAAAAAGCACAGCAGCAGAAGCCCATTTAGCCTCTTCGAAACTCGTGGACAAAAATAATGTTATCTCACAAATGTTTGCACTGCCTAGAAATATAATTCTAACAAAATCACATATTTTGTTAATTCATTAAGTCTTCTTAATTGCAGCCCTAGCTTTATCAATTCAATTGGTGCCCTTAACTTTTATAACAGTTTCTGTTCTACAGAAAAGATTAGGAGAAAATTGCAGCCATAATCTGTACAGTGCAATTGCTGTGCTATAAAGAGGAATGGGAGTAGCTGAGAAGAGCAATTGGATTCCCAAAGGTGGAGCACAGTACAGCAATATCAGTGACTTTGTAAATGAAAAATTGTTTTAATTCCCTTCTAACAGCAATAATTCTATTCTTCATAAATTTTTCCATCAAAGTGTTGTATGGAAAAATGCTATAAAATAGAACAGCATGGCAGTGATGGAAGACAGTTGAACAAAGTGGTCAATTAGGGGATGAAAATTAAGCAAAGAGAAGAATTCATTGTGTCACATTCTGCTCAAAGCGAGAAACTGCTCTGCACTTTGCATTTTATGTTGTACTTTATAGTTAAGGGAGCTGTAACTATTTAGGTCATTCTGGTCCCGCTTGAGCAAGTTGCATTAGGCTGTGAGCTTTAAATTCTGTGTGTCTTTGTGCTTTTGTCTGAGCATCCCAGTTGCACCCCAGAGCTGCTGGTGCCCACAGGTTTGAGGTGGCCACGAGTGCTGGTGGCACAGTGACGATGGTGCTGGTGGCTCTGACCATGGCCAAAGCCCCACCAGCTCCAGAGCAAGACTTGGCATGGGATGGTATGTGGTCCCTATAGTGATTTTAGCCATCAGCTTGTCTTGGCAGGGGAGTACAGCACTCCTCACAGAAAAACAGGTAAAATATTTACATGAAGAAAAAGTCACTCATTAGCAAGATAGGCAATGTGTAATCTGTGAGTCCAAACCCACGTTGTGAAGTGCAGATTTAACACAAGCTTTCAGCAGTAGCTGGTGTTCATACTACAGCACCTGTGGATAGAGGGTTAATAAATATTTTCTTCAGTTCTCCCTGAAGAATAAAAAGGTTTCTTTGTTTTAGTTTCTCTCTAAATACGACATTTTTTTTTCTAGAAACTTTTAAATTTTGCTCATTTTATTACTACTTGATGAAAGGGAATTATCTTTCTTATACTGAAGTTTCAGCTATGAAATTGGCTTTAATAAACTATGTAATTATTTCATCTGCAGGGAAACTATTTTAAATGGATTATTTCTTTTTAAGGGGGTGGGGGGTTTCAAATAATAAATTTATAATATTCCTGTCTGCTTTACTCCATGCAGGATGTTTTGTGTATTCTGAATTGAGTGCAACTAAGTAACAGTTTTTC
Source organism: Hypocryptadius cinnamomeus (assembly GCA_013400635.1). Classification (NCBI taxonomy): domain Eukaryota; kingdom Metazoa; phylum Chordata; class Aves; order Passeriformes; family Zosteropidae; genus Hypocryptadius; species Hypocryptadius cinnamomeus. Next base: position 136,273 of record VYZP01068512.1, on the reverse strand, counting down.
CACTTTATAAGCACCCATGAACTGTAAGATGCTACAAAAAATATTCAAGTCCTGTGCTGGGAAAACTCCATGCATACTGTTTTTCCAATCCTATGCCATCTAAAGAAAGAAATCAAAATTTATCCCAAAGAGCAAGGAACAGCTATCTTTCATTAGTAATTTAATTTCTCCTCTTAATAAGACTCAGTTGTGTGAAAAACATGCTATATTTTACTCTGGCTCTACCCTGTTTCATAGCACAGGAGTGTGGAGCAAACTTCCAGCATCAGAGCAGGGATGTCCCAGCAGAGGGAAAAACGTCACACCTAGAGACTGCACCAAGAGTACTCACAAAGCCGTGACCACTACCTTTGCATATTTATTAAATAAAGAAAAGCCAGGTATCTGCTGTGGTTGCTGCAACATATAATGTCAAAATAACACAGAAAGGGGAAGGACTGAAGGTCTCTGATAGGTAGGAAGCAGCATCTGTCCTCTTGCATACATCAAACACAGCTTAATAACTTCCTATTTACTGCTTCATGGCAGAGGCCCAGTAAATAAACAACCTGACTGAATTAGTCGATTTTTCTACCTTTGTCCTGTATAACAAACCTCTTGAACCACGCTTAATGTGAACGGCAAATTTCACACTGCACACAGACATCTCTCAGCACAGATTAAATTAGTTATAATAAAACAATTAAAATCTATTTGCCCACAGACAGGAGGAAATGAAGGACCTGGCTGAGCCACAGAAAGGTAAAGGGTGGGTTGTCAGGGCACCAGGAGAGTAAACAGCAGAGCTGTGATTCTCAGGAGCAAAGCAGGGTCAAACTTACTGTGAGATAACCGCGCGGGATATAATAAATCAGGGCTCCGTATTGCACTCCAGATGGCTGTGCCATGCAGGAAGGCACAGTGGATCATGTAACTGTGGTTGTTTCTAAGGTTTACTGATTCAGCCTGCCTTCACAGGGATATCCTAACAAATAAAATCTTTATGGCCTCTTCCGCTGGTGAACATTTTCATCTACTGGTTAAAGTCAGGACGTGTCTTAGTATTTGCACTGCCCCGATGCATATGCAAAATTAATTTAAGTTCACACAGTTTTGGCTGGTAAAGACTTTTTGATTATCTAGTACTGTAAAGTTGCTTCACAGCATTTATTGTAAATACTCTGATGGACAGACAGGCCATTGTTCTGAGCTTTAGCTTGGCTGAGTCCCCCAAGTGTTTCAGGCATACAGGCAAACACACTTAAAAACTCCTAAACCTATTGAGTTGTCTTTCAAAATTGTCCAGGCAACAGAATTTATTTATAAAACTCTGCAATCATTGATTCAAAACAAGGTTTTCTTGTTCTGCTTTTCTTCTTTGTCCTCTTTGAACGATTTTCTCTGGAATGTTTTCGTTGTGCTTAGGAGTCAGAGATTTCCTGCGGCTTCTAATAAAGGCATTTGATTTCCACTCTCCACATACTTTAACACATCCAAGGATTTTGAGGTTTGACATTAGCTTAAGAGAGCTGGAGATAATCAGCCATGGGAGTAAAAAGCCAGAGTTACGTAAATTATTTCTAAAATGTATAGAAAGCAAAAACAAATATTCCTCTAAATGTGGTTGGTGTGGGACAGAGTCTTTGTCTCAGCACAGAATATCTGTGTGCTCCCCTTCAAATTTATGGCTTTGATTGAAACCTGTAAAGGGGTGATCTGTAAAGTATTCCTGCTATCCTACACTTCCCAACAGGTTTATTACCATTCGTTTATAAAATGAACAGTCTAACGAGCAGTGGTTTAGATCACAGCTATCAAAGTCTGGTCATTTGTCAAGATTAGTTTCCTGTTGTGAGATTGCCTTGTGCAAAAAGAGTGCATAACCTTGTGTTCCTCTTGGGAAGCTGAAAAAATACCTATAAACACCCTATAAGATAGGTTTAATGAAAATTTTATAATCTCAGAATTCAACCCAATACATTTCTCTGTATGTGAGTGTGTGTATTTGTGTGAATGCATGTTATAATACAGAGTACCTGTGTACAGAGGAGGGAATTTTCTTGACAAGAGTTAAATTCGGGATATGAAGTCCGTGCAGTATTGTCAGGGCAATTTAATGTTCATTTGAATGAGTTAATCGACACTGATGACAGTGTAATTCGTTACAGCTAAAAGGCTGCCTTGGGAAGCGCTGTTGCAAAAGCACCATCTTTAAGGGAATAGTCGGTTGCCAGTAAATAACACAAAGTATCTTCTATTCATGTTAGATATATTTATTTTGAAGAAAAAGAAAACACACAAACACTCACTAAGGCAGTATGACAGCAAAGGTGCAGGTCAGGGAAACAACAGGCTCCGCAGGACAGGGAGGTTATCTTCGTGTCCCAGTTTGAGGGAAGGTGCAGGGGTCTTATGCTTTTCTTCTTGAAATTATCTGTAAACTGTGTTACATTTGTGTTTTCACTGCCACTGGACGGTGGCGTATTGTGCGGTTTGCTTGGGAGACAACTGGAGGCAGCCGCAGCCCATCCCGGAGCGGTCCCAGCCCATCCCGGAGCGGTCCCAGCCCATCCCGGAGCGGTCCCAGCCCATCCCGGAGAGGTCCCAGCCCATCCCGGAGCGGTCCCAGCCCATCCCGGAGAGGTCCCAGCCCATCCCGGAGCAGTCCCAGCCCATCCCGGAGAGGTCCCAGCCCATCCCGGAGCGGTCCCAGCCCTGCCCGGGCGGTCCCAGCCCCGGCTGCATCGCCGCTGCCGGCGGCAGAGCGCTCCCGGGGGATGCTGCCCGTTCTCCCGGCCGGAGAGGGGCGGCAGGGCGGGTCCGAGCCGTGTGCGGGCTCGGCGGGATCGGCACCTCGGGGCCAGCCCGGCCCTCCCCGCGGCCGGCGGGACAGAGAGTGCGGGTACACGGGGACAGAGCCTTCGCTCTGCCGCTCCTGAGCTCTCCAGGTGTGCCCCGTCCTGAGGGCATCCCCTCGGACAGAGAGAGGCCAGGCTTGCTTAAATGAGGCAAATAGGTTTAAGCAGTTAAAGAGAAACAACTATTGTAGTGCACCTCTTTTTTATTCTTTTTTTCCCCCACTCTGTGTGTTAATCCTTTCGGATATAAAATTGTGTAGAGATAAAAATATTTTCTGCTTAGGAATTTGCTGGCTAAAGCATTGTGAGGAAAACCTTGTGGACAAAGCAAACGGAGGGTATGGAATAAGCCATCCTGTTCGTGGCAGTGCCCAGGGTCCGGGGTGGCATCAGTTTCCTTTTGATCAATTTAATTCATTACATGCCTGAAAAAGAGCCACTCAGTCCACCCTGCACCGCCGTTACCTTGGGGTTGTGGTTGTGCAGAGGTGTGCGCTGAGCCGGCCGGGCTCCCGGCGTGGTCACTCCTGGGTACAGCTGGGGAACACCCCAGTTCCTGTCTCAGCCATTTTCTGGATGCTGTGTGCAACCATATTGACATTTGCTTTTCCCTCCTGCCCACTCTGACTCCAGCCCTTTGCCGAGGGCTCGTACTGCCATTTTCCTGCGCTTCTCAGCTCAGACAAAATGGAGGCTCTGGAGGAATGAATAACTATCACAGCCTTAGCCTTCTAAAATCAGAGAGAATTGCCTTTTTTGTGAAAAATTATAATTTTGATGACAGAAAAAAGTCAGCATACCCCATGCTAAAAGGCAGAATCTAATTTTTTTTTTTCTGTGAGCACACTGGTGCAGTGGTGTTCATTTCCTTGCTGAAATGTAAATGTTCATGCACCTTGCACTGTGATGTATTGCCATAAAAGACACTGAATTTCAAATCACCAGCACACCATGTGACACAGGGATGTAACAGCAATCCGTCTTTATTTGAGGCAGTCCTTTTCTGAAATCTCACTTAGGGAGATTCCCTGTTGCCATTAGGAAAGCAAAATAAAATTAATCTAAATAATTCTAACTTAAACCTAGAAAATTAATGATGGATGAAAGACAGGGTTTACAGAGCATTAATAAGAACTAGTCTGGATGCAGTGTGTGTTCTAGGGTCTGTGATTATACTGGTAATTTGACAGATTGTATCACTGCCTATCTCTGCCAAAGGATGTTTCACACCATTTAAAATGCACAGTACTTCCTTCAGAGACAGGTTGTTCTGGAATAACTCAACATCCAAAGAAAAGCTGTGTTATTTCACTCCTCTCTTTATTGATTGCATGTGTACAATCATGTGTGCATGCACATGTGCTGACTTTGCCTCAGCAAAAGCACAAAGTTTTCATGCTCATTTCTGTGTTTATCAGCCTCCTCAGAGACAGACAATACCAAAAATGGAAAGTCTGTTCAGAATAGGGCTTAAGTGCTGAAACCAGAGACCCTGCATTAAACAAAGCATGAGCTGGTCCTTCCTCTAAAAGGTGAATGAAATACATTTGTGTTTAAGCAATTATCCACCTTTGGGAGCTCCCTTTTGTTTCTCATTTTGAAAAGGAAAAAAACACTGAGATAAGGACAGATCTTAGTGAGCTTTGTCCAGCAAAGGTGATTTAGGGAATCTCGAGATCAAAGGAATTGAGATTTGAAAAAATTGCACTCCTATGCTATTTCCAAGCCTAAGGATGCAAGTCTTGCTGTGTGCAGAAGCATGAGCCAGGCTGATCTGTGCAGACTTTGCTGGGTTTAGGTCCAGGCAGGGTATGATCTGATGCTGCCCTTGACTGTGCTGCCTCTTCCTTGCAGGCTGTTTGCTGCCAAGTGCAGCGGCTGCATGGAGAAGATCGCGCCGACGGAGTTCGTGATGCGCGCGCTGGAGTGCGTGTACCACCTGAGCTGCTTCTGCTGCTGCGTCTGCGAGCGCCAGCTGAGGAAAGGCGACGAGTTTGTCCTCAAGGAAGGGCAGCTGCTCTGCAAAAGTGACTATGAGAAAGAGAAAGACTTGTTGAGCTCGGTCAGCCCAGACGACTCAGACTCAGGTGAGCTTTTCCCACACCTGCTCTGACTGGAAAAGCTGCATGGGTCTGTAGAGCCTTTGTATAGAAAAGTGCATCCATTTTCACATCCACTTCATCTGTATGCATGTGCCACCTATGCAAATTTGCAGACACAGCTGAAAACATTCCTACTGGCAGTCTGCTTTCCCTAACCTGACTCCCTTCCTTAACCTCCTGCTTAGTAAAAGACAGAATCTTTTTGCTTTCATCGATGTGTTTTCCTGTAAGATCATAAAGCATGAATCGGACTGACTTTAGCTACCCAAGGTCTCACTCAAGTGGGGCATCAGTATGCTGTTCTCCATAGGCATTCTTTCATCCACTTAGCATATTTTTGAGGGCATCTTCTTCACATACAATTTCAGCTCTAAACTAGGAAAATGGGCAGAACAGTAAGATGATTTTCAAGAAGAATCTCTCTGCCAATTACCAAATAGTACCTTTAAAAAAAATTGCAAGTGCAACACAGAAGTACTGAAGAGAATCTGAAAGTAACTGAGATGTGGGTTTGTGCCATCATAATCGCACACTTGTTTCCTAAGAAAATAAATAAGAAAATCAACAGTTACCATTCCATTACATGTGCAAATAGCATATTTGCCACTGGTTTATGGGAAAACGTGTTATTCTGTTTTAACTGGTAGCAGAAATTATCCTGGATCTCTAATCAGAGAGTCATATTCTCTATGTTGCTAAAATTTGTATTTCCACACCAGGAATGCCTCAAGACAAAGGTCTCTGCAGACTTGGCAATGCATGGGACCAGGGCCACTGCTGGAGCAGTGTTTTAGTTGTTGTCATTCATGCTGTGTTTGCAGGACCTTGAGTGCTCTGCTCAGTGAATCTCAAGTCATAGGGTCTGGGCTTTGGTGAATGTGCCTGAGGCACGTGAGTTTCCTCCTTGACCATCAAACCCCCATGACCAGCTGGTGTGGGGCTGTCCCCACGCTGGGGCTGGTCACAGGCACCTTTCCCCTCTGCTCCTCGCTCACACAGCCGGTGCTGGCAGCTGCACTTGGCATCAGCTTTGAGCAGGGGTGGGCTCCTCTTCGGGACCAGACTGACTTGTGATCTGCAGTGAGGAGCTACCACGGTAGCACAAACCAGTCTTGGTTTCAATTTCATTTCCCTTTGGCACAAAGGGGAGTTTCTTAGTCCTGGAGATGCTTTTTTTTGCTCATTATTCTCTGTTAGTCAAACCCAAACCTGAAAAACAAGCTGACAAATTAAACAAGTTGTTTGTCTCCCATTGTCTAACACAGTGAAAACACTGATCTCCCAGGGGTCTGCATGAGAGCACACAATCTGCAAAGCCCTGGCTGAGAATGTGTCCTGCTTCAATCAAATATTTATCCACTGGACACAGAAGTAACTCTCCAATGAGCAGTATTAATCCTCACAAACCTTTCCTTAGAAATGGCATGCTGGAAAGTTAATAATGTCATGGTTATTAAAATGACTGAACTTCTCTTTAATCATTAGGCCAAAGATGCTTATTAAAGTAAAAGGTAATTAGACTGCTAGGTGCATAATAATCAGACCTGAAATGAATTAAAGTCTAATTTGTTGATTCCCCAAATGTAGTCTTTCAGTATATAAAAAATTCTGTGTGTTTCTTCATGTTGAAGTCCCTATAATAATGTGATAGTGTTTTCTGGAAGAAAAATCAGTAGTCTGGTCAAATAAAATATGCTGAGTTGAAAAGTTGACTTTCTCAACAAAATGTGTATTTACCCATCAACCTTTGCCACTGTGCTTGAGATATCCCAGGACAATATACTAACACATGTAATATCACCAGATTATATGAGTATTCAGAATTTAATTATAGAAAATACAAAGAATCTTTTGGTCTACACAAACACATAGATACTTGTATGCATTTACTGAAAAAGAGAAGTATGTGCTTGTACATACAGACACATTTTAATGCACAGAGGAAGATTACTGACGTTTTCTGTGGGAAGTAGAAATGAGATGACAAAGATTATATTTAATATTATCACTGGAGCTTCAAAACATTCAAAACAGTATTCAATAACTGGGATCTGTTCTATATTTAGTTAGATGGGCATTGAGATACTTGTGTGATACTTGCTTTATGCTGTTTTGCTGCCGTTCAGTGCAGGCAGTAGTACCTGTCTGCAGACAATGCTTCAGGAGAAGCTGGAGTTCAGCTGTGCAGGTAAAGGTGTTTGTCTGCTGCTGAGATCGGGGCAGGTGAGCACGTGGGACCAAGAGGTGCTGGAAAGGCACAAAGTGTCTCTGTGCCCAGTTCCTGGAAATACTGATGCATTTTCTGAGTTTCCATCCCCTGATCAGTCCCATGTCCTCAATTAAAAATTGGAAACATTTTTATGCTTTTGTGGCATTTGATTTAGGCAGAGCACACAGATCTAAGATAGTCTCTTCCTGCCCACAGCTGCTTTAGGTATTCAAATAACCATGGGACAATAGTTGAACCTGTTGACTGAAGAGCAGTTCTCAAACATCCTGTTTTCTTGGTGGAACAAGTGCAATCATATATCCTTTTTTCACCAGTCAAAAGTGATGATGAAGATGGAGATGTTAAGCCCACCAAAGGCCAAGTAACCCAAGGAAAGGGAAGTGATGACGGGAAGGACCCCAGAAGACCCAAACGACCAAGGACAATACTTACCACACAGCAGAGACGAGCATTCAAAGCATCCTTTGAAGTGTCTTCTAAGCCCTGCAGAAAGGTAGGTGCTTCACCAGGGACCAAGTCAGCCCTGACACCAGGCCACAGCCGCAGACAGACAGCCCTGCCCCGTCCTGGGGCAAGAGCAGTTCTCCTGGGGTAAAGCAGAGCACTGTTTTTGCACAGAAGTCTTTTATGGGTAAAATTTAGTGTCATTTTCCTCAGCTCAGACTCTTTGTTCAGTAGTTACAGAACTGGCAGCACCATCAGGGACAGAACTTGACAACACTATGCAAAAATATGATGAATTTTTAAAAGTAATTCCATACATGCAGTTTTTGTTGTAAGTAGAAACATTCCTCCTAACAAAACTGATTAGTGGTTTTTTTGGGTTGGTTTTTTTTTTTAACTTACGAAAAATCACATCATTAAGCATTTCCTCCTGCAGGTCAGAGAAACATTGGCAGCTGAAACAGGGCTCAGCGTGCGAGTCGTCCAAGTCTGGTTTCAAAACCAAAGAGCAAAGGTAGGCTGTTTGTCACATTCTCAAAAGCCAAATGCAGGCTGTGCCTCAGCATGGGCTCCTGCCCTGCATGCAGCTCACACTGCAGAAGTCTCACAGCTGAGCTCTGCGTGTTCTGCCTGCTCTGCTCCCTACATCCACACTAGAAAGGCAACTTCCAAACACAGACATTAAATTCGTATGCTCAAAGCAACTTAGGGTTGGGAGTAAATTTTGCATGCAAATCTGAACTGGAAACTGAAATGTTTAAGCTTAGAATTGAAACTGAACCCACAACAGTATGTGCATAATTATAAATGGTCTGTGTTAACTGATAAGATGTTTGCAGAGAGTTTTGTAAGGAAACAAAATTGTTTCATTTGGAGCTACGAGATTGTTCTGTTCTTCTGCTTTTTTTCAGATGAAAAAGCTAGCACGAAGGCACCAACAGCAGCAGGAGCAGCAGAACTCGCAGCGACTAGGACAAGGTAGGGAATTTGTGAAAAAGCAAAGTGAGAGAGAAAGAATCTGCAGCTGTCTGGAAGTGCCATTCCCACATGACACTTCAGCACAGCGACCCAGGGCGCACGCAGGTCTGTGGGTGGCGTGTGCCGTCAGCACTGGAAGGACACAAAGGTGTGCTGAGTGCCCACGCTGGGTTACCCTGAGTTCTCCTGGTGGGAGCAGACCCCAGAGGTGCTCATGCAGAAGCTGTTACCTCGTTTCTAGTAGAAATGTGCCACGTGGAGGTGTCTGCACAGGAGGAAATCTCCAGGAAGCTCGCTCCAGACAGATCCTTCAGTTTGTTTCCTTCTGCAGTAAGGGGCACAGTGCTCAGCTGGGAATCTACACAGGCATCAGCTTTACTGCCCCAGCCAAGGCATGGAGAGCCCCTCCTGTGCCCCGACAAGTGTCTGGACCCTGGGGCAGGTGCTGCACACAGGCACTGGGATTTGCTCTGCTGCTCTGTGGGTACTCTTGAGTATCTCCAGCTCCCAAGACCTTGCAGCCTCAAATCCTCAACTTTACCCAGAACAGAAAAACTGGGACCAGCAGAAGTTAGAGAATAACTGGGCTCTGTCAGACAGAGTGTACAGACTTTTGGAGGATAAGGTCCAGGACCTAGGAGCTCCAGAAATTATGTAGAAATTACAAGTAGTCTTTCAGCTTATTGCTCAGGGCTCTATGCTCAGACAAAATTTGGAAAGTTTCTCGGACTGACAGGATCCCCCTGACTGCATTTGCTAGGGTTCATTGTTGCCACTGATTCTGCCCTGTTCCCCAGCAGTAACTGTTCCTCCTCTTTGCTTTGCAGAAGTAATGTCCAACCGAATGGAAGGGATGATGACGTCTTACACACCACTTGCACCACCACAGCAGCAGATTGTAGCAATGGAGCAAAGCAGTTATGGCACAGACCCATTTCAGCAGGGTCTTACCCCTCCACAAATGCCAGGCGACCACATGAACCCCTATGGTAAGGCATGCCTCATTCTGCCACATCCCAAGTAGCTGGGTCTGTGTGCTGGATCACACACCACAGGGGCAGCAGCTTTACTGGCTTTTAGAATATTTTTTCTGGGATTTGTACCAGGGAATTTGTACCAGTCAGTTTTATGTGTGTATTTTCTTGTACACATAAGGGGGTAGGACAGAGCTCATCTCAAGCTCTGGACACCTTTCAGAACTATTTCACAGTATAATTCTGATAAATGATAAGCAAGCAACATCACCTCTCCAAGCTCCACTTTTTTAAACCACTGTCCAAGACACTGAAAAATAAACAATACCAAATTCTAGCTCCCTCACAAATTTTTCCTTTTTTCTTAGAAGCTTTGAGGAAAAAGTGCCTTCAATAAAGAGAAGTAATCTATTCATTACAAAATGAATAAGCAGCCCTGTAAGACCACTCAGATTGGAAGCGTGGATTTGTTAAAGAACAGTTCTTGAGCTACTAAGAGATGGGTTACCACAGGACATTTCTCCTGCATGGTTTTATTCTCTGTCCCAAATCAAGATGACGGTTTGCTTTCACGATTGCTTGACCCCACATCAAATGCAGTACAAGCACTAAATGCTCAATTATTGGTTCTGGACAATTGCAGTGTGGCATTTAAAAAGAATGTCAGAGGATTTTTCAGACTGTGATTCTCGGCCTTGCGGTAGCCCACAAGGGCCTGTCTCAGACTCCTTTCTGCTGACCAGGAGCACTTCACTGTAGAGGCTCACAGGCGCATCACTGTCCCCAGCACAGCGTGCACAGGCCAACAGGAAATCTGCTTTGGGTCTGTGTCACTCCTTTTGCCACTGAGACAAGTCCATGGTGCACACCAGGAAGTTTGGGAGGTCCTGTAAGGAGCTGAGGGCACATGAAGTGCCCTCGAGCATTAGGTGGCTTGTGATTTTGTTGGTTTGCTTGGCTTTCTGAGTGAAACTCCTTGGGAAGTAGGCTCTGTGCTCCAAAAGGGGTGCAGGGGATGGCACAAAGCCCTTTCAAATGAGTGTGTGAGGGAAAAGAGCCAGACTAACACTTTTGCAGAGCCCCCAGGACTTGAGCTAGAGCTTTTTCTGGTACCTTCAATGTTGAAGTAAGCTGAAATCTTAGTTGCTAAGGGAAATAAAAGGTGCTGTTCCAGACCAGCCCTAAAAGAGTGGAATTTTCTGAAAGGAGAGCATGTTTACAACTGTAGCTCACTTGAGGTCAGGGAAACTAGGTCTCTTCCTGGGTCCTGTCACACTGGTAGAACTTTTGCCTTGTGTGTCTATGATTATGGCTCTTAGACCATGCTTCCCTGTCATGGGCACTCTGATTCCACCTTTCTTGGCAGTCCTGGTGCTCCCATGAGTGCTGGAGCCCATGGAGAAGCTGGGGACCTGCTCCTCCCCAGCACCGTTTGCTCCTGTTTTCAGCCAAGACTGTTTTGTGCCACTAACTGAAATCAAAATTAAATCCTGGCAGGTTTGGGTGCATTGCTGCCACAGGCTGACCCCTGTGGGTTGATTTCAAGCCCTCCTCCTTGTAGGTCAGACCCTCATGGCCAAAGTGAATAGAGCTGTGAGCACAGGAGCAGGAGCTCTCCCTTCACCCATGTGTACTGTGTCCTCCCCTGGCTGCGCAGCACCACGTGTGCATTTCATTTGCAGGAAACGACTCCATTTTTCATGATATCGACAGTGATACCTCTTTAACTAGCTTGAGCGACTGTTTTCTTGCCTCTTCCGAAGTTAACTCCATGCAGGCTAGAGTAGGAAACCCCATTGACAGGCTGTACTCTATGCAGAGCTCCTATTTCGCCTCATGAAAATAAAGAAAACTAACAGCCGGCGTGTGTTTAGCCAGTGACTTTTCCAGTGCAGACTCTACAGCCATATGTTGCCCAGCTCTTCCTTCACAGTGACTCTGCTGCCTCTGGACTGCAAAGAGCATTTTTTTAGGAAGACTGTCTCTGTTTGCATATATGTGTATGTATGTATATATATTTTAATACCTACATACCTACATATATAGAGAGACAAAACACATCCTCCCGTCCCATACCCTTGATTCCCAGCTGGCGCCAGACCACGAGACAAGCACGGAAGGAACAGAAGAACCTGCTCGTCCTCAGCCTTTGATCTGGTTTGGTTTGAGCTCATCATCTTAAAAGAAATGGATTTTGTGGAAAGCTAGACCTTTTCCTCCTCCCTCTTCTCCTTTCTTTTGGATGTCTAAACTTTTTTTTTAGCCACTGATACTGACATCAGTCAACCATATGACAAATAAATCAAAGAAACTGGAGATTACTCCTTTTCTTACTGCATGATTCATACTATGTTGTGGATAAATTGCCATTTGAACTGTGAGAAGTTAATGTAAATGTGACGTTCAACATTTGTTTCCTTTCTACACTTTTTCTACATAACCTAGATCTGCTCATTAGTTTATAGCCCTTATGCGTATGATACTGAGGAAACTGGTTAACAGTGTTTGTGGAGAAAGCCAGTGATTTCAGAGTAAGAAAGGTCTATGACCCTGGAGAGGAGATGCATGTTAGGGGCAGAGGCATTTAGGTTAGTATTGATCTTAAATAATTAAAACTAAAGGTGCTTACAAGACAGATCTATTTAATTTTTTCTGAAGTGTGAGATTAAAATATTTACATTTGTTTGTAAGTATTGCAGTGCCAAATTTCAAGTCTAGACCATGATTGGCAAAGAAGTGTTTTTCATTCTGTTCTGTTTATTTGTTTTGCATGAGGCATTAATGTGCTGTTCTCTATTGTCCATCTGGAATAATTAAGCACTCCTTTAGTTACCTTGCCTCAGCAAGAATCAAGGATACACAGTTCTAGTCTGAAACACCAGAAGTCCTGAAATGTGCACCAGCCAGGAACAGGAAACTATGAAAGAAATTACGATGGGAAGTTCAGGTATGTCGAGCTGAAATTTTACCAGGGCCTGCAAATGCCCCCCTGCCAGGACTCGTGGCTGTGGTGCCAGCTGAGTGACCAGTGCTGCAACGACAGCTGCACTGAGGGAAGGGGGGCCCAGCTGACCTCTGTCTCTGATGCTGAAGTTTGAGCACATGTCATATAGATTTTTGTAGGGCATAAAAATATCATAAATAATAATAGTATAGCTATAAATATTGCCTGGTGATAATTATAATGTGGAGAAGCAGACAAGTACAGTCATGGCTCTCAGTAGAGAAAACTTCTTGGGGAATATTTGCCAGGGTAATATCAGTAATTATAGGGTGTGTTCAAAATAGAGCTCATGGGGAAAGATTGGCAGGATAGGCACTTTCTTAAATAAATACCTTTAATATATTGACCATAATAGCTGAAAAACAAGTCCAAAGCTTTCGTTAATCTAACTCCTCCAGGCTGAGGACTGGTACCAGGCCAGCACTGCAGTGTCCCTGTGGGGCTTGGCATCTTCTGTGGGAGCGTGGGTCCCCCGTGGAGGGGAGGCCAGAGCAGGACCCCTGTAGCCTCAGCACCCAGGGAGGGAGCAGCCCCACTGGGGGGACCACGGCCTCAGCCTCGGGGAGCCCTGCTGGGAGCCCCCATCAGCTGATGGAGACAGGCCCTCCTGCTGCTCCGGAGGCACGGGCAGGAAGGGCAGGATGATGGCTCCAAGGGAGAAATTACCATTTCCCCCCAGCATGCAAGTGTGGACTGAGCATGTTGGAGGTTTCTTGAGAAAGCCAAGTTTTATCTGCAGCGTAAGTGTGTAGGAGCTCACTCTGGAGAGGACGAGAGCACCGTGGATGAGGCTCTGTGTGTGCCTGTGTGTGTGTGTGTCTGTGTCTGCGTGTCTGTCTGTGTGTGCATGTGTGTCTGTGTCTGTATGTGTGTGTGTGTGTCTGTCTGTGTGTGCATGTGTGTCTGTGTGTCTGTGTGTGCCTGTGAGTGTGTCTGTGTGTGTGTGTGTCTGTGCCTGTGTGTGTGTGTGCCTGTGTGTCTGTGTGTCCGTGTGTGCGTGCCTGTGTGTGTACATGTCTATGTCCATGTGTCCATGTGTCCATGTGTCTGTGTGTCTGTGTGTCCGTGTGTTTGTGTGTCCATGTGTCTGTGTGTCTGTGTGTCCGTGTGTTTGTGTGTCCATGTGTCTGTGTGTCTGTGTGTCTGTGTGTCCGTGTGTCTGTGTGTCCGTGTGTTTGTGTCTCCGTGTGTC